>CM039525.1:13145337-13158346 GCA_022433055.1 Begonia peltatifolia | reverse complement strand
AATTATTTTTCGTAAAAGTTAATGCCTTGTGCTAATGATGATTTAGTGATATATTTCTATTATGTATTTGAGACATAAAAGATGTATTTTAAAAAAAAACTCAAATAAAAATTGATAATGGTGAAATTACAACTAACGAAAATCGTTCTATTTTAGAATATCATTACCATTAGTTTCAAATTCAATGGATGTTAGCAAAAACTCTTTCTTAAGATGATTCCATCAATTTGAGTACATTTTTGTGTTCAATTTTGGTGATTCATCTTGTAAAGATGATAATTTTGGAAGAGTTACCTATTAAATTAGTTGTATCTCAATTTTAAATTTATTATGCCTTTCAGAAGTTGATCATTTCATTTCTTATTGGTTCCTCCCAAGGTCGGTTTCAAGATCGAGATTAAAGTCTCGACAGGTCCGGGCCGGTTGCAGTTCCGGTTCAGAACCAAACAGACCCGGATCGTGCCCACCCCTAGCTAATGGTACATTTATGAATATTTCTCACACTAAACAAGTTTCACTTCCTACCACTTTGTCTAAATCTCTAAAACTTTTTATTACTCTTTATATTTTGATAATATCTAAAAATCTTCTGAGGGTCAATGCTTTGTGTCGAGATAATAATGTCAGTATTGAATTCCTTCCCTTTTATTTTTGTACTAAGCACCTCCATTCTAAGGTGATTATGCAGCAGTGTTTCCAATATTATGACTCTTATTATTTTCAGCCTCATTCTCCTTCATTTGCCATGACATTGTCGTCTTTATTAGCAGATTCCCTCTAATCATATGGGGCACCCTCACTTGTTTGCTCTTTCCCATATATTTTCCTCTGTAATTTTTCTCTTCCTAAATTTGTCTCAACTGAATTTCGTAAGACATGTTCTTTAAAGAAAACACATTGTTTAGCATTTTCTAATTCAATATTTTGCTCTTCACACATCTTTGATCTTGTTCGTGTGGATCTTTGGAACCCCTCTCTTGTTGTTTCTATTCATGGGTTTCAGTATTTCTTACTCATTATTAATGAATTTAACAAATTTACATGGATCTTTTTCTTAAAAACAAAAGAACAGGTTAAACAAACTTTCATTTTTTTTCATTCATTTATTTCAACTAATCAAATCCATCCAATCTAATTTGGGAGGGGAATTTTGTGCTCTAACTAAATTTTTCAGCTCGACTGAAATATCACATCGTCTTTCATGTCCTTACACTCTTGCATAGAATGACAGAGTCAAATGCAAAAATTGACATATAGTTTAAACATGATTATCTCATTTATTTCATGTATATTCCCACCAATTTCTAGATTTTTTCCTTTGACACAGTTGTATAAATGATATACTTTAAGCTGCGAAACAAAATGCAACACAAAAACAAAGCACAAAAATCTATTCAGTCTAACTCGGTTTTGACGGAGAAGACTCTAGATTCCAGACAATATAACTTTTTCAGATTAAATCTAAATGCTCTGAAATTGTAACAGGAGCTTACTTCACACGCGTATGAAACACCCTTAAATTTTTAATAGAAAATATGCAGTAATCAAAAAGTTATGCTCAAAGTAATCAAACCTGCTCAAAAACGTCTGGGAATCTGCTACGGTGACCGAGAATGGATGAACTTATGGACAACACAACTTTTGTTGTGTAGCTTCAATGACTTGAAAATTTACCACAAACTATCTGGGGATGTGGTTGAAAGACCTTGAAAATTTCAACGGCTAACTCGTTGTGGATGAGAAGTCATGCAAATGGGAGTGGCGGTAGCTGGAGATGCACTGCTTTGCTCTAGCTAAGAAGATGGATCACTTCGTGGATGGCATATCTCCTTCGTGCAGAAACCAAATGGAGCGATTCTTATGGCAGATTAAAACTAGGTGAATGAAGATGGTTGTATGTAAAAATGAGAGGTTGAATAGAAGAAATGAGGTAGATATGGCTGATGAGGGGATAGTAGTAACCTCTCGGCTTTGGCTCATCTTTTAATGGAGAGCACTCCAACGAGCATTGAAGGAGAGTTTTAATACTCTTTTGCTATGGATACTGTCATCCCTTAATTTTTCGCTTAAGGATTGTACGACACCAAGCCTCCGACTCGACCAGCCTCCCTTGTTGATGCGTTTGCGGAATGAACTACTCAAGTGACACAAGTGTTTACGGGAGCAAAACCTGCTAACCTTCTTTCTATTCAAAATACAGAGACTGGAACATTCACTCAAGGCACACCACAATAGATTAAAGAACTCCTTTCTCAGATACCTTTAGCTTGGTGTCTCAAGAGGTTTATATACACCTTATGGCTCAGCCATAACATAAATTGGACATGAATGTGCAGCCAACACTTAATGCCCCTCGGATGCCCATCTTCATTGCCGCCCACGCGCTCCATCAATGCTCGCTGCCCCCACGCTGCGCGCGCCATCAATGCATGCCGCGTGCATTAAGAGTCGACCGCAAGGTCCGCGCAACGTACCTCGTCTGAAGCTTTGCATCCGTGCCTAGTGCCCCACGCTAACGTTCTCTGCCACGTCATGTCCCAACCGCTTGCCTGTCGTGCTCCGCGCACGCATAACGCCCCACTCCAACTGCTACCTGCCGAAGTGTAATGTGCGTGCCAACGGCTACCTGCCAAAGTGTAATGCCTTGTCAACGACTACCGCGAACTGCAGCACCTACGCCAACAGCTATCCCACAAACCATAACGCCTGCGCCCAGCTGCGTCCATCCCACATCCAGACCGTGTGCACTGACCGCGTACCACGTACTGACCGCACCTCATTGTGTCGTGGTGCCTCTTGCTTGCGTAACTACTCGCAAGCTCATCACCCGACATTGAGCCCACACCTCAATGTCTTGTGGGTTGCGCCACCCAAGCAGCCCATCGTGCGTGCTAATTGTCCACCAACACTTAGCCGATTCTCGCGCGCTCTTAGAGGAAGCTTACCTCCTCCTTCTTCGAGCCCTTGGCCCGTGCCTTCATGCACCATGGAAAATGGGCCGTGACAATCCACCCTCAGCAATTGAAGTCAACGGCCTCGTCGACACCCAAGATAAGTAGTCGATGATCTGTCCCGCGAATTGTCATAGGTTGATGTCTCTCTCCCATGTGGCCTCTTCTTCATTTTCTCATTGCATTAAGAATTCTCGCCGCTCATCCTTCTTGCTGCCCCGCATGGTGCGGTGGTTAAGCACTTTTGCTATCTTCTTAGCAAATCCCACCCACAACCCAGGCGATGCCTTCAGCACTTGCTGCTTCTCCCTTTCATGATAAAGTTTTAGAAAACTTACATGGAAATTTGGATGTAGTCGGAGCCTCTCAGGGAGTTGCAATTGGTAGGCAACCGACCCAACCCGCTTAGTGACTACGAATGGCCCCTCGTACCTTAGAAGTAGCCCCTTGTGGAACCGTTGGTCTGTGACATTCTTCCATAGTTGCAGAGTTAGCTTTAAGAAAACTCAGTCTCCTTCTTTAAACTCCAACATCCTCCACTTCGTATCGGCATACTTCCTCATTCGGTGTTGAGCCTTTGTCAGGCTGTCTCGCGCCTACTCGAGCAACTCCTTTCAGTCCAGCGCAAAGTGATATGCCGTTGGGCAAGAACCCTATTCTTCCCCCTGTTGTGCCAAGTCCAATGGTATGCTAAGCTAAAAGCCGAGCGTTAGCTATGCTAGACTCATCTCGGTCGATGAGGACTTGTGAAGATTATAGAAAAATTGGGCCGACTCAAGTAGTTCGAGCCAATTCCGTTGTGTCGCCATACATAGTGCCGTAAGTACTTCTCGAGTAAGGCGTTGATGCGCTCCGTTTGGCCATTAGTTTGAGGATGGTTTGCGGTGGAGAGTTTGAGCTTTGTCCAGAACAAGGTTGTCCAAAATTTGCCCATGAATCTCGGATCTCGGTCGCTTATAATCTCACTGGGGAGGCCAAAATATTTCACCATGCCTTTTAGAAAGTGCTCGGTCGCCTCATGCACTGAACACTCCTTCGGTACTCTCATAAATACTGCATATTTAGAGAGCCAATCTACCACGACCATAATAGTGCCTATCCTCCCGATGGATGGTAGGCCCGTGATAAAGTCCATAGAAACCGTATACCACGGCTTCTCCAGAATGGGAAGAGGTTGAATAAGCCCCATTTGCTTCTTTATCTCCGTCTTGTCTTCTTGGCAAATTAGACAAGTTTTGACGTGCAGCTCCACGTCCTCCTTCATTTTGGGCCATACATAGTTACGGCTCAAAAGTGCCACCATGCGCTCCACTCTTGGATGGCTCGTCCACCGAGTGTCGTGGGTCTCTCTTAAGATCTGCTGGCGCATCCCGCCTGCACTTGGATCAAATATTCGGTTGCCCCGGCTTCTCAACAACCCGTCTTCAAGCCAATATCTCCAAATCAAGTCCTGCTCGACTTGCTTTCTCATCCGGATATAGTCTTGATCGTCTTTTGCTACTGCTCTAATTTCTTCCAAAAAGTTAGAACGTACCTCGGTTAGCGCCGCTACTATCTCTTCACATGCCTTCCGGCTAAGTGCATCGGCCACCCTATTCTCGGTGTCTGGCTTATGCATCCATATGAAGTCGTACTCAGCCAAGAACTCCTGCCACCTTGCTTGCTTTGGCGACAACTTCTTTAGGTGTTGGCCACGTTGTTCTTTCACGATCACAAATCGAGTCCCCAAGAGATAGTGCCTCCACGTCACAAGGCAATGGATAACTACCACCATCTCATTCTCGTGGGCTGAATACCTCTATTCTACCCCTTTGAGCTTGCGGCTCTCGTAAGCCACCAAGTGACCCTCTTGTGTAAGGACCCCGCCAATTGCTCGATCCGAAGCATCCGTATGCACCTCAAATGGTGCAACAAAATCTGGCAACTTTAGTACAGGTTCGAAGGAAACCGTCTTCTTTAGCCGCACGAAAGCTTCTTGGCATGCGTCCGTCCATATCCAAGCTTGTTCCTTCCGCAATAAGTCCATCAATGGGCTTACGATCCTTGAGTAGTTCACAATAAACCTGTGGTAATAGTTAGATAGACCCAAAAAAGATCATAGCTCGGTTACCTTTGTCGGCGCAATCCATCCGTCGATTGCGGCCACCTTATGACTATCCATGCGTATCAAGCGCCACTTGATATAATGGCTGAGGAAGTTGATTTCCTCCACGTCAAATTTATATTTCTCCTTTTTGACATACAAAGAATATTGTTGCAACCTCTCTAGCACTTCCCGTAAGTGTTGTATGTCTTCGCCAATCTGTCGAACAAGTCACTCGTGTGAGGAATATGATACTTATTTTTTATAGTCACCTTGTTCAATGCCCGGTAGTCGACACACATCCATAGCGCACCATCCTTCTTGCGGTGAAACAGTACTGGTGCACCATACGGTGCCTTGGATAGTTGGATGTAACCCGCCTCCAACAACTCATCCAGATGCTTTCTTAACTCCGTCAACTCGGAGGGTGCCATCCTGTATGGCGCATGTGCCGGTGGAACCGCCCCTGGTTCAAGTTCTATCTTGTGATTCACTTCCCGCCCTGGTGGTAGCTTCTGTGACAGCTTGGGTGGCATCACGTCTCGATACTCCTCGAGCACCCGAATAACCTTTGTCGGCACATCACTAACCTTGTCGCCCTTGACCTGCCGCATGGTTGCCAAAAATGTGGTCTCGCCTCTCCTCAGGCCCGCCTTCACTTGCAAAGATATTAGTAACATATTACCTCCCCTTGTTTCACTCTTCATCATGCATGGTGCCAAGTCGTCTTGGATCATCATGATGTCAAGATGCGGCAGAACCATCGCCTTAACTTGTCGAAAGAACTCCAATCTCAGAATGAGCTCAAAGTCGTCTAAGGGAACCACCATGAGTGGGCATTCCCGTCGCCACTCTCCTACACGCATCAAAAGTTGTGTTGTACTTTTGATCGACTGTGCACCTAAATTGACAGCCTTGATTTTGTTTGCACTCCGCGCTATCTCCAAGCCAAGCTTCTGTGCTTTTTTATCCGAAATGAAATTGTTGGTTGCTTCTGTGTCCAACATGGTACGCACTTTTCTCCCCTAGATAGTGACCTCGATATACATGAGCCCTTTGTGAGAAGGCCCGACCTCTTCGCTTGTAAGGGCATTGATAAGCTGAATGGAGTTCACCCGAGGCTTGTTTTTCGCGTCGGACCCCTCCTCCTTGATGCGCAATGAAGCTACCGCTGCTTTGTTCAGACAATCTCGAGCAAAGTGTGAGCCACCACATATGAAATATCTCGACCCCTTCTTCTTTTGGGAGTAATTAAGTTCATTGGATTTAGAAGCTCCTTGGAATGATTTCCCTTTTATCGTGCTTCCACCACTTGCCTTGCATGTGCGCCTCTCCTCCTTGCCCTTCCTTCTCTCAGTTGGGGTCGAGGTCTTGTAGTCTACAAGAGCTCGGCAATGGAGATAGCCGCTTGCACATTCTTCATGCCATGACGCCTCAATTTGGCTTGCGCCCACGGTGGAAGTCCCGTCATGAAGTTGAATAACTTGTCGTTCTCATGCATAGTTGAAATATCGAGCAAAAGTGAGCTATATTCTCTAACATAGTCATGTACCATGTCCTTTTGTCGTAATTTCCTCAACGCCTCCTTTGCGGTCCATTCCAAATTCTGCAATAGGAAACGGTCTTTGAGCTCACTTTCGAGCGCCTCGAAAGTGTCTATGTGTGGCTCTCGATCCTGGTTTTGTTGCCACCATAGCTTTGCGTCGCCGCTTAAGTACATGCTTGCAATCATTACCTGGTTGTCCTCCTCGACAGCTACAGCCATGAAGTATTGCTTCATGTCTCAAAGGAAGTTCTCTAGCTTCTTTGCGTTGCGGTTGCCTATATAAAGTTTAGGTTCAGGTACCTTATATTGCATGGCCGCAGTAGCTAACCTCCGGCTTGAGCCTCCTACCGCATCCTTGCCAATCCTAGCAAGCTCTTGGTCTATCCTGCCCACCGTCCTCTCGATGTGCTGTTCGATAACCAAGTTGTCCGCCCCCGTTGATGTTGTCCAACTCCTTCCTTATCAACCGAATCTCTACCATCAATGGCCTATCGTCCGTCGTTACCATTGAAACACTCGTGAAGCTCTCCAATCTATTGAGTCGAGCAAGGATCATGTCCATCTGATTTTGCTCCAAGGAATCCATCTAGTTGTGGTTGACCATGCTCTGATACCAGTTGTCACACCCTTAATTTTTCGCTTAAGGATTGTGAGGCGCCAAGCCCCCGACTCGACCAGCCTCTCTTGTTGATGCGTTTACGGAATGACACAAGTGTTTATGAGAGCAAAACCTCCCAACCTTCTTTCTATTCCAAATACAAAGACTAGTACACTCACTCAAGGCACACCACAATAGCTTAAGAAACTTCTTTCTCGGATACCTTTAGCTTGGTGTCTCAAGAGGTTTATATACACCTTATGGCCCAGCCATAACATAAATTGGACATGAATGTGCAGCCAACACTTAATGCCCCTCGAATGCCCATCTTCATTGTCGCCCATGCGCGCTATCAATGCTTGCCGCCCGCGCGCTGCGCGCGCCATCAATGCACGCCGCATGCGCGCCGTCAATGCCTTCCGCATGCGTTAAGAGTCGGCCGCGAGGTCTGCCCAGCGTGCCTTGTCTGAAGCTTTGCATCCGCGCTTAGCGCCTTGCGCTAGTGCTCTCTGCCACGCCGTGTTCCAACTGTGTGCCAGCCGTGTTCTGCACGCGCATAATGCCCCACTCCAACGACTACCTGCCGAAGTGTAACGCGCACGCCAACGGCTACCTGCTGACGTGTAATGCCCAGCCAAAGGCTGCCGTGAACTGCAACGCCCACGCCAACAGCTATCCCACAAATCGTAACGCCTGCACCCAACCACGTCCATCCCGCGTCCAGATCGTGTGCGCTGACCGCGTACTGATGGTGCCTCACTGTGTCGCAGTTCCCCTTGCTTACGTAACTGCCCGCAAGCTCATCACCCTACATTGAGCCCACACCTTGATGTCTTGTAGGCTGCACCACCCGAGCAGCCTAGCGCGTGCGCTAATTGTCCACCAACACTTAACCGATTCTCTCACGCTCTTGGAGAAAGTTTACGTCCTTCTTCTTCGGTCCCTTGGCCCGTGCCTTCATGCAGCATGAAAAATGGGTCGTGACAGATACTATCTCCAAAAAGGTAGTGAAAATAGCAACAATAAGAACTTCTAGAAAATAGCAACAATAAGAACTTCTAAGGATACAGATACACTTTGGATCTCGAGGATCGAGTCGAAAATCAAGATAAGTTCACATATTATTATTTTTCTAACAAAATGTGTTGATTGCGTAGGTGACTTCATCATAAAAGTTTGGAATGGTCAAAGGTAAGAATCAAAAGCTGTTTGACGCTCATTGAAGTATTTCGTCAAGCAGCTGGTGTGCATAGATGAAAAATCATCAAAGGGTAATTACAAACCCAAAAGGAGATTGGACCATACTTAAATCATGCTAAGAAAAAGAAAGACCAATGCAATAGAAGCTTAAGCCCAAGAAAAGAAATGACCAATTGAAGCCACAATTGAAAAAGCAAGCCCAATAAAAGAAAGGCCCACAAAAAGTTCACAATTTAAAGAAACAAATAAAGCCCTAGAACAATTGAAGAAAAGTTGGTCTAATTAATGGCACATGAAGACAATTCGTGGAAGAATCATCAAAGAAGAAAAGCTCAAGAGGAAAAGGGGCATTCCATCTTCATTAAGCCCATGAGAAAGAAATGTCGAATTCCCAACTCCATTAGCCCACAATTAAAGAAGCCCTCCACATATGAAAAAGCTTTCAGCTGAAGGATGCCCACAGTTGAAGGATGCCGACAAATAGAAGAAGCCTTCAGTTGATGGACTCACGATGCAGCTGACCAACACTGAATCGCTACTATGCAAGCAAAATCAACGCCGAAGACAGCGCGCCAGCAGAGCAACAGCCTACTCGGCCGAGAACGTCGACACACCAATGGATAATTTTCACAAACAGCTAATTCCTTTCCAGTTTTGTTATTTCTTTTTTTTGTTTTTCTTTCCTCTGCTAGACTCGATCTCCAGCGGCTATAAGAGCCTTGCTCCAATCACTTGTAATACAGCTTTTGATAAATGTTTGGAATTTATAGAAGCTTGGCCTTCGATTAGTGGAGTAGTCTCTCCAGTCCTCAGCGCCCTCCTCGCCGATGCATAACGTCCGGCCGAGTCAAGATTGTACTTCCATGGAACGATACATGGAGTACTCTTAGCCTTTCCTTCTTTTCAGAAGAAGGATGGTTCAAAACCAAGCCTTCAAGCTGTGAACTCCTCATACGCAAGGATGCTTCTTACCCAAAGGTGTTGGATTTCTTTGGCCTAGCCACAGGCGCATCGACTACGTCATCCTCCACCGTCGACCTCTTCTATGGAAGAAGCAATGGACGAGAGAGACTTTTCATCTTGTTGTTGGAGTTTTCTTTGTTCGCAAAGTAGTTTTCCTGACGTAGCGCTAATCTGACGTCTACTGGCCGGCAAGGACTCTCCTTCAATCCAAACGACGTTCTCCAGAGAATTTACGTTTAGTAAAATCCTCAACCACCTCATATCGACTGGTAACATCATTTCTTATCTTTATCGCCATTTTTTGTTTTCCATTTCCATTTTGATCTCTGTTAATGAATGTTCTCAGTTAAAAACGAGAGCAGCAAGTCAGCTAATCTGTTTGTTACTTCCGCAAGTGAATTGTCCTTTTAGTGAGAGATTTGCAGGGCCGAATTGTATCAGATACTCACAAACCTAGAAGCAATGGACACCAAAACATGCTGAGATATTACTCACCAGCGGCAATGAGTTTTGGACTCAAAAGAGATCTGATTTTAAAGACAAACTTTAGCTTTTTAATTTCAACCAAGATGGCTGCTAAGGCAGCTAAGGGGAGGTTATATACCTCCCCCAATTACAATTAGAGTTTGGTTCCCAAAATGGTAGAACAAGGCTCTAGAAGTGCATGCCCATTCGACCACCTCATCGCCAAGTACACTCTCTTTCTCTCCCCCACATTCCATGTACTTTCTTCCCTCCAAATTCAGTTCATTTTTCCTCCTAAATACAGTCTTAATCCTACCATAAAGTGTTCAGTCATGCATGGCATGCAAACATAAAATAAACTAAGGTGTTCATGCAAAGAAATAAAAGATAAGCTCGGTTACATCACTTTCAAAAGAAAAATAAATTCCTCCAAAATAAGTGTGGCCGAGAGTTTGCTGCCAAGTTGGCACATGGAAGGCTTCTCCAAGCCTAAGGTGCTTGTTTCCCTTTCAAGTATTCAAAAAGGTGATGAGTTCTGTGGCCTCTAAGTGGTCTCCACAACCGTGGTGTGAAGCTCGGGTCCTCCCTCCTTAGTTTTCCATTAGCACATGATTTGTTTGATCTTTAAATCTCTTCTTAGTTGGACTTGTCCCCTACAAAATGAACACACTTATTAGGAGAAGGTCGGTTGGAGATAAGACCTTGGCTCGGGATTGTGCCATTGGTTCTCTTGCACATCAATACCTCATCAATCGGATGATCACATCAGTGTTATAAAATTTTTCTCCATTTTATTATCATTTTCCAAAACACCCAACATACTTAGATTTCTAAGTTTTTTACTGCAATTGTTTTCCCAAACCTTCACCTATGTAATAATAACAAACTCCAGCCGCAATCTCTTGAGTGTGTGTTTCTTAGTTATAACAACCAACACAAAAACCATCTTGCTCTTTATCCTTCTATTGGTCATATGTAAATTTCAAGAGATGTCACATTTTATGAGTAATCCTTCCCTTTACCTTCATCTGTTGCTTCTATCTCTACTCTAACTTCATCAACTTCTATTCACGTTTTTTCTTTCCCATTATCTGATGTTGCTCCTCCCTTGCCTAGGTCTCCTTAATCCTTCCCACCATTCCTTATAATCATATCTCTACCAATTCCTCCTCTACATCCAATCCTAAACTATGTGAGAATATATTACCAGTTACTATTAATGCACATCCTATGTGTTTTAGGTCAAAGGCAAGGATTTTTCGGCCAAAAGTGTTATAACTTCTACTCCTTCTGTTAGGTTGGAACCTACCTCCTATTCTCAAGCTGCGAATGACCCTGTCAGAGTTCAGCCCATGCAAGACGAGATGAATGCTTTGCAAGCAAACAAGACTTGGTCTTTGGTTATTCTTCCACTCAATGATGCATTGATAGGCTACAAATGCATTTTCAAATTGAAATCCAATGCTGATTGTTGTGGCAAAAGATTATCACCAAAACCAAAGGGATCGGTATTATGAAAATTTTATTTCGATTGTAAAACACACTATAATCCAAATTGTTCTATCGTAGGTGATCTCCCTCAAGTGTTCATCAAAACAACTTGATGCGAGTAATGCTTTTTTCCATGGTGACCTTGCTGAAACAGTATTCATGGAGCAATCTCTTGGTTTTTTTTATCACAATCATCCTTCATATGCTTGCCGCTTGCAAAAATCTATATATGATCTCAAACAATCTCCTTTCGCCTAGTTTCACAAGCTTCCGTCTACTCTACTCCAATTTGGGTTTCATGCTTCTCGAGTTGATTCTTCTCTATTTATTTATAAGATTGGTGTTGTAACTCTCTTAATGCTCATCTACGTCGACGATATCTTGCTTACGGGCAAGATATAAGTTGTTTTTAAGGATCTAGGTGAACTTCGTTACTTTCTTGGGATTTCTATTTCTCATATTGTTAACAATCTATTGTTAAATCAATCAAAATCTATCAATGATTAATTGATTCGTGCTAATATGCATTTTGGTAAGGTTGTTGTTACTCCTGGGTGTCGGGTCCTCTCATAACGAAGAACTCAAGTAACTGAATTCAAGACGGTTATATTTTTTGAAGATTAATCAGAGCTCTTCAATATTGCAATCAAACTCAACTGAACATCGCAGTTTCTGTTAATAAGCTTCGTCAGTTTATGCATTGTCCGACTGACTCACACTCGCAAGCTCTCAAAATGGTGCTACGTTATTTACAAGGTACTCTACATTATTCTCTTCAATATTTGCAATCTTTTTCCTTTCCTCTTGGGGTATACTGATGTTGATTGGGTATCATCTACTGATGATTGGCATAGTACAAGCAAGTATTGTATTTTTATTGGTCCAATATTACACTCGATTTCTCACACTAATACTTCGTCCAAGTATCAATCTTTTGCTGATGGTGTAGTTGAAGTTACTTGGATTCAATCTGTACTTGGTGAAAATTTTTCGTCATCTCTGTCTATACCAAAGGTTCTTTGCGACACATCAATGCAACATAATCAGCTACAAATCATGTTTTTCACTCAAAAGCTAAGCATGTTGCTTTAAACTATCACTTCGTACGAGAAAGGTAGCAACGAAGCAATTGATTGTATCTTTTGTTTCATCTGATTCCCTGCTTGTAGATGGTTTAACGAAGCCTCTACCATCTTCAACCTTTATATTTTCTGGATTCAAGTTCGCCGTGCCTCCCCTTGGAGTTTGAGGAGGGTTGTTAGCTCTCTATATCTCAACAGCTTTTGTATATCCTCTCATTTATTGTCACATGACATCGTAAAAGGTTCTATTGCTAATATATATATTCTTTATACATTCTATAAGTGAAATAGAATTTGTAAATATAAAAATTGTTGTCATCTTCCCAAAATACTTCTCGCTCCCTCTCTCGTCAGAAACTTAACTCTTTTAAAATAAATGACAGAGTATTTGCAAAATATGTAGTAGAATCTGATCAACCTTTAGAAAATATGATTTTACAACGTAATCCAAGTCTTAGACGTGTATGTAAAAACTTTATTAAAAAATGTTTAATAATATGAACAATTATATCTTTCTTCTTCTGTTGCAATTACTTCTTTGGTATCTATTGCTACATCTTTCCATATATAAAGCGCATGTAATTTTTTTGGTGATAAAAAAGTGCAAATGTAGTGGAATCCTAAAATGTT
>CM039525.1:13082238-13130337 GCA_022433055.1 Begonia peltatifolia | reverse complement strand
GACCAAAACACTGCATTGCGTGTATAAGCGCATAAGCGCCGTCTGAATATAACTATCTGATGAAAAAAGTCCATTCTTCAGTACCCAACAATGGATCTGCTTTCCTGAATTTACCCATAAGGCATTTGCACTAGCCAAAATAACAAAGTGAAAAGTGTGATGATCAGGAACCGTGTCACCAATTTCCAGCATAAGACGGAAGTTGTCACGATCCGGAAGGGGGTCTAACAGAAACGCCAGATTAAACGATGGCAGTATAAACCGGGGATAGCAACGAACAGACACTGGTCAGGTCGGGTAACGGGGGTAGCAAAGCTCAGAGTCCATCACTTCTTCAGCGGAGAGTACCGCACAATAATCAATCATCGAGGAGGGACGCTGTAATAACCCGGAAATTTCAAATTTTAATTTTTAATTTCTGGAATTTTTAGTTTAATCTCGGTCGGAGTTTTGAGAAATATTTCAACGGGAAAAATTTAAATTATAAGACTCGGAACCTACTTTTGCGATGGTTTTCAGAATTTAAAGTCGGGAGGTTGAGAAATTAACAAAATTACGGAAGATTTAAACACGTGGGGGCAGTTTTGTAATTTGGTATTAAAAAATAAAAATAAACATAACAACCGAATGGCTTCGGGAAGAAGCCATTTGGCTGTTTTCACTTGCCACCCGAGGGAAGCAGAGGGGAGACGCGAGGGAGAGAGGGCGATCAAGAGTTGAAGTGTGATTTTCGATCGGTGGACGTCGAGCTTGAGGGTGTGAGCGAAACCGCGGCCGAGTGTTTCTTCTCCGGCGATCGGGATCGTTTAGTTGCTGTAGCTCAAATTTCTGAAGATAGTGAGCCCGACCGTGTTCTGCCGACGACCGCGAAGGGCGGGTTGCCGACCAATTCTGCCACCAACGATTTGGGCGCCTTACTGGAATATTTCTTCTTTTCCGTTGTGTGCAGAACTCCATTTGCTCGATAAGCCTCTCTTCCTCTCTCTGTTGTTCTATCCGGTTTGGCCGAGTTGTAAGGTTCGGCCTCCCTCCATTTTCAGTGATTTTGGCTGAAGTGTTGAGGAGGGAGTGCCGGAAATTTGGAGGGGGAAAACCGAAGGCGAGCCCTGTCGGTTTCCCTGTTGTTGGCCGAGCTTGGTGCTCAGCCTCCCTTCAATTCCGGCAAGCTTGGCCGGAATGTATAAGTGGGATACGACTAATTGTGTATAGGAGTTGTGAAATTAGAAATTAAATCAAGAATCAGACGTTTTTGGCTTTAGGGCAGCTTCTGTTTTTGGCCGTTTTGGCCTACGTTCGGCTGATCGTTTTAAATTCTGTTTTTGTGGGTTAAAATAAGTTGTTGGAGGAACGTGTGGCCGCTGGAATCGTTCGATTCCGATACCCGACGCAAAATTTATGCGCGTCAGAAGTTTATGTCGGGTTTTGGTCCAAGTCAAATTAGTAACCGTTTTTCGTGAAATTTCGACGTGTAATAGTGGCATGTCTGTTTTTGGTGCGTAAAGCTGAATTGAGTGAGTTTTTGTTGAAGAAAAACAAAGGTTGAAATTTTATAAAAAAAAATGGCGGATTCTGTTTTTGGCGTTTTCTTCCTGTCTGCGGCTTACCGTTTTAAAATCCGTTTTGATATGTTAAACTAGGTTCCTAAGGGGAGGTTCAGCCACTTGAATCGTTCGATTTCGTTGACGGACGCAAAAGTTATGCGCATCCGAATGTTGGTCTGGTTTTCGGCCAAACCAAACCAATGGACCGTTTTAGTTGGAATTTCATGAGTGTAGTTAAGGAAGGTTATTTTTAGCTATTTGGTGAATTTTGAGATAAATACTGATAGGAGATTGGTTGTGTTTTAGGTTGAGGCTTTCTTTTGGCGAACCTGTGCGTCGAGCGAGCTTAGGACGCCAAGTAAGTAGTGTATGCATGTGTTTTACCCAAGTGGGCCTACACTGTAGAACTTTAGGATTTATGTGATTGATTGTGGTGTGCATGGGTATTGTTTGACATGCATCATATTTAAAAAAAAAAACGTGAACGAAATGATTTTTAGCATGTTTTGATGTATGAGGTGAGACATGTGGTGGTGGTACCGCGGATCCTGCTAGTGTGCGGGCCGGTGCTTCACCAGTCGCGGATCCTACTCGAGGGGTGGGCCGGCTGGGCCGTCGTGCGGCGTGAATGTGTTGACGGTGAGGATATGGGCAGTGGTACCGCAGATCCTACTAGTGTGTGGGCCGGTGCAACACCAGTCGCAGATCCTACTCGAGGGGTGGGCCGGCTGGCCTGTCGCGAAACGTGTGTGTGTGGCAACTGTGGCCCCGTGCTGGGGAGGTTGGGACGAGGGCGACGTGTCAAGGTGTAGAGTGGCGCGAAGTACACCTTTACTCTGATGTGGTTGCCGTGTGGTGATGCGTGTGTGTAGCTTATGGGCCTCGTTGCTGGGGGGTGTAGGGTGGCGTGAGGTTCCTCCTTACCCTGGTGAGGCTGCACTACGCGTCGCAGATGTGACAACATGAGTGTGAGTGTAGAGACTGCATGTGCTAGGATTGCATTGTCGGCTTTTACTTTACAGTACAGTGACAGGGTACGTGGGGCACGTGGCGCTGTGAGCGTGCGCGAGACACAGTGACGTGGAGTTGGCACGTGCGGCACTGCGAGAGTGCGCGCAGGGTGTCGAAGTGGAGACGTGAGTGTGCGGTACCGGATTGTGTAATTCGAGGGGTGCGTTGGATTTTTCCTCGGATTTCAAGTCTTACCATGTTATCTTAAACTATTTTAAATGGTTTTTTTTTTCCGCTGCGTAGTTTTTATGTTGAGGATTTCGTGTTCCCTCTTCGGGGCGCGAATTGTTTACGAATCGAGTCGAAAATTTTTCATACTCACAAATGTTCTTTTGAAAATGATTTGAAAACGAAAGGAGTATTAAATTGAGTGCGTTATGTTAAGTGTTAGTGTGTGTGTAGTGTGTAGTTGCACTGTAACGCACCAGAAACGCGGGTTTCTCGGGGTGTTACAGACGCAACCACTCAGCCCTGGGCTATATCCAAATAAGTGTGGGGAGTACCACGGCAACCCTCAAACACGGGTGCATCTGGGCAAAATCCTCTGATACTCTCAGTGTATGGGTCCGGTTGAGAGTGTCAGACGATTATCTCCAGAATCAAACTGGCACATCAGAAAACAATGGCGTGCGTGAGAAAACTAATGCATGAATAAAACACATATGCATGACACTATAACAATCTCATGGTAAATCTTAAATCGAGCTCTCGGCAAGGACGAGTAAAACATGGCATCCAAACTCAAACAGGCAGTATAGATCCAACAAAACATGTATATGCCTCAACAATGTAAAATGGACATGCTCGTAAAATGCCGACGTCAATACTGGTGGTATCCCACCAAAAATAATATACGTGCATGCTAGGCTAGATATAACGTAATAAGTATAAGAACTCGTACCCCTGTGGCGAGTCCTTTTAGTCTCGGCAGCCGGTGGCTCCTCAGGAATCGCCTCAAACTCAGCAAAATCCTCCAAATCTGAAAATTAACACAAAGGAGGAACCCCGTTAAAGTCGAATAGGGGTCATAAACGATATAAACGGAAAGCCGGGGCAAAAACAAGCCCAAACGGCTTGAGTCGACTTTTCGGACAAAATTCAGACCCATTACGGCCCAATCGTGGTCCGAAACGATATAAACGTGCGAATCAGGGTGAAAACGGACTTAAAATGGTTCGGTTTAACTTTCTATAAAAGTCAACGCCGTTGAGTCAGACCCGAACTAACTAGATCTGGGTCCGGTCGGACCAAACCAATTTCGTTCGGGTCGGACTCGAACCAGTTGGATCCGGGTCGGAATCAACCAGAAATGAGTTGGATCCCAACCCAGCCCAGGTCTAGCTTGATCTCGGGCCCAAATCAACTCGACCTATCTGGGATCGAGTCGGGCCTGGCAAGCCCTCATTGGGCTCGGGTTGGACCTGACAGAACCCAATTGGGTTCGGGTCGAACCCGACCTGGCCCAACTCGGCCTTGGGCTTGAATCAACTCGGCCCAGAGCCTGAGTCGACTCGGCCCAGAGACTGAGTTGACTCAACCCACACCCGAGTCAACTCGCTGTCGACCGAGTCAACTCGACCACCGACGGCCGAATGTTCGGGGTCGCGAAAGTCGCGATTTCTGACCCTGTTTTTCGCCAAATCTAATTTCCAACGTCTTTCTCACCTTCGATCCGGTCGAATCCTGCCGAAAACACAAACAAACAACCTCCTTGGGTTTTCTAAAAATTCGAAAACTCGGACATTCAAACTTCGATCTAGAGGGAACGAGAGCTTACCTTCGAATACGTTCTTCACAAACGTTGCTCTACTCTTCGAGATGAAGAGTTTGACACTAAAATCGCTCCGAACGGACGTCGTTTGGCCCGCGTCGATTCTCACTCTCTCTCGGCTGTTCTCTCTCTCTCCTTTTCTTTGGAACAAAGGAAACAATAGGTTTTCAAGAAAACCTATTGGTTTATTTATTTTTATTTTTATTTTTATATTAAAATTATTTATTTTATTCGTATTAATTTTTATTTAATGAATTTCGATTTTCTGTTTGTTGAATTTTCTTCTAAAAAATTTTATTGTTAAAATCCAACGTCATTTACCCGAGAATTAATTTACTTAGATTACTCGATCACGAACAACAAATTTTATTAAATCTCTTAAATTACTCGGACGTGCTACACGTAACCAAAAATTTGTACGTTGCACTTCTTTTAAAATTACACATAAAATCTACGAAAAATTTCCACAAAATTTACCTTGAGTAAATTTTTGACGAATTTTACAGAAGTAGTGAATAGAGATTTGAGGCCGAGAACTGCGAGAGTAACCTCTGATGAGAGCGTTGTAGATGTACAAATTTGGTGACTGAATAGTAGTGAAAATACGGGATGCATAGGAGGGGTCGCCGGAGTGGGTAAGGGCGCAGAAGGTGACGAGTTTGCTGACGGCGTAGTTGTTGAGATGGAGACCTTGGACGATGAAGATGCCGTGGATGAGCTTAAGTTGGCTCATGTTGGCGCAATGTTGTGCAAGGGCCAACAGCGTTTCCATGCTCGGATCCTGCGCTTGCTGGCTGCAAGGAGGCTCATTTATAGGCATTCACACGGCAGGTAAGAGATGATATGATGGGTCATAACACTACTCCACATGTCGGCATTATCGTAACTTAGAAATATTACATACATATTTGAAATCGTCTACATATTCATCTTGAAGGCTAAAAGTCAGTTTGTAATAAGAGAAGTTGCGTGGACTTTATCATCTATAGTCAGCCGTGCCACGAGGATGTTTATGCTAGGGCTGCGCACGGTCTGGTCAGAGCGAGTCGATTTTGGCCTGGAATTGGACCAGACCGAATCAATAGTTTTAGAAAATAATTTTTCAAAATTGGAACCGGTTACTAGCAAAATCGAAACCGGACTAAATTTTTGGTCTGGTCCCAATTCGATATCCGTTCCCTCTCATGAATTTTAATTTAAAAATAAATCAAACCAAAAAATAAAATAAAATAAAATACACATATATTATTTCTATTATCTATGATTAACATTAATTCTATCGAACTAAATCTAACTATCCAACATTAAAATAAAATGTAAAAAACTTAAATTCAACCTCCAAAACTAATCCAACTATCTAGGATTCAAACTAAATTCAATTCATTTATCTAACATGAAAATAAAATGAAAGAAATTAAATTTAACATCCAAAAATAATCCAACTATCTAAAATACAAACTAAATTTAACTATCAAACATTAAAATGAAATGTAAGAAACTAAATTCAACATCCAAAAATAATCCAACTATTTAAAATACACACTAAATTCAACTATCTAACATAAAAATGAAATGTAAGAAACTAAATTCAATATAAAAATTAATCAAATTATCTAAGATTCAGACTAAATCTAATTATCCAACAGTAAAATGAAATGTAAGAAACTAAATTCAAAATCTAAAATTAATCAAACTATCCAATTATCCAACAGTAAAATAAAGTGTAAGAAACTAAATTGAATATAAAAAATAAATCCAAGTATCTAACATACTAAGTAAATCAGTAAATCCAACTAGTCAGAATTAAAATTGAAAGTGAGAAACTGAATAACAAGTCCATATCAAGTCATCGATGTGTCATCTTTTTGAAATTTTTTATCGGTAGCAGAATTTACAAAATGAAAATATTGAAGACATTAGTTAATCACTAGAGGTGAACATGTAAAACAAATAAATATTAAAATATTTAAACCTTCATCTATAGTTGTGATATTATCTTCTAAGTTTTCATCATTGATTTGAGAAATTTTAAAAGAATTGAATGTTTTGAGCCAACTTTAACATCATATAAGAGCTTCAATACTTTGGGAGGATAGAGAACTGCAAAAAATATCTAGAACACGACCACCACAATTAAAAGCAGATTCTGACGCCACCGTAGAAATTGGGATGATCAATATATCTTTCGCAATTGCACTCAAAACTTGATACTTCTCAGGGTTCTTCTTCCACCAAAATAATATGTTAGAATTGTTTAAAACATGCTCTAATTTCTCAGACAAATATTGTTCAATCTCTGACATATTAGTTTTATCATTTCTCTCAAAAGAATTTTCAGTCTCATAAAACATTGAGTATACTGCAGTTGAACAAGTTTGAATCAAAGAACTCATTGATTTTTTGGAGACCTTTGTCGACTAGTGCTGCTACTTGGAATCTAGTCTTTATTTGTTGTATCAGCTATATATTCGGTATACAACCTCTCAATTACATCCTCTACCTGCTTTGAGTATTACGTAGCTCTTTCACTGCCAAATAAAATGGCTAAATAATACCGTAAAAATCTCGTTTTGCAACTAGTATCAAGAATAACGATAACATATACAAGCATGTTTATTTTCTCAAAAGATCCTCAATATTTGTCAAAATTCTTTTGCGCATCGGTGATGTTGAAAAAAAATACTCCTTTAACTTGTTTTTTCCACTCTAAAATATCTTGTAAATATCTCGTGTAACTATTCTTCGAAATGACATAATAAATTTAAGATTTAGACACACACAAAATGTCATAAAATAAATTCCTTCAACCACTTTCAATAACAATTCATCCAAGATAATCATCTTCGCGATAAATTCTCGAATATCCATTATTGCAAATGTGGGTACACCATCAATCTTGCTCTCAATAATTACATTTGGTTGAATCATTGTTGGATACCTTACTGTAATGAATCCATACATGAGACTTAATTCTTTTGATTCACCTACGAATTTTCACTAGGACTATCTATTCTTCCATAATCCATAGAGCAAAAAAATATTTTTCAGCAATCATCATTCAACAACCAAAATAGTACAATTTATAAAGCTAAATTTACCAACCATAACAATAAGAATAAAGTTTCCCAAATCAACACACAAAATGAATAAAGTATTTCTAATTTGAGAATGAAGATACAAAATGAATCCCAACTTCCTATATTTTTATAAATCTGACTTCAATTTAATTTCAACCATCAAGGATACTTGTTGGAGCAAAGAGAAAATTAATAAGTTTCTACTAGTTGAAGTTTCAGTTCAGTGAACTGATATCCCTAACTTAGAATGACAATTCTATCCCATTTCAGTTCAACTCTATTACATTATGACAAAATCTGCTCCTGATAGATGCAAGTCAATCAAGAAACCAGAATAATAACACATGAAAATGCATCCTAAAAAACACATTACAGAATTTTGATTTCTCTCAAAATTTAGAATTTGAATTTCAAATCACACATTACAGTTATAGTACACATTACAGAAGCTAGTTTCAATAAATAACAAAAATTTAAACAATTTTCCTTCAAATTTTGGTAAAATTTCACAAAAACCTCTCAGATTGTGTGAAATTCAAATTCTAAAATCTAAATACTTGAGGAAAATAGATTTATACATTGTTAAACTACAGTGAGAGTAAGGGAGTTGGGTGAGAAAGTCGAGAATCGAGAGAAAGTTGAGAACTGAGAGAAATGGTCGGGTCGTTGGTTGGGTCACCAAGTCAGAACTGTGGAAGTCACTGGATGAGGTCGTTGATCGAAAGGTAAGGGGAGACAGTCGGAGCTGCATGAGCCGTGAGGTTGTTGATTGCCAGATCGGGTCATCGGGTGTGTTGTGTGCACTGTGCAACTGAGGAGTGAGGACTGAGGTGCAGTCACTGCTTTTTTTAGGTTATTCGATCCATGGGTTGGTTCTCCCGTGGAACTGCTCGATTCCTGGTTCCTGAATCCATGTAACCAGGACCGGTTCCATGGTAGGCAGAACCGACCAAGAACCCGCTCGGACCGTCAGTCCAATCTGATTTTTCAGTTCCGGGCTGATTCTGCCCACCCCTAGTTTTTGCTGATAAACAAATGTAACTTCCAGGAACATAGCACATGTGTATTGTTATTCTTTTATTTATTTTCTCTCGCATAGCAACATTCCAAGTCTAACTCAGTATCACAGCCATCTAAATGGTGTCTTCTAACATTAACGTCATTCTTTCGGTCTCTAACTCACCGGCGCATAAAGGTGTTAGTCTTGTGGAGTCGCTACATCATTGAGGGACTCACCTCAGTCAATGAAAGAAGTATTCATAGAAAGAATAGTTTCTTTCTTTTTGCATCTCTCCATACAGCAAGATCTTTGGATCTTGTTGTTCAAGTCATGTTGCAGAGCTCTCTCCTTGTAAATAGAGAGTCTTGATGAAGAGAAAAATGCATTGAACGAAGAAAAGCTCAAAAAGAGATAATTTCTTCTGTGAATAGGGAGAAAAAATAGAGAGAGTTTGTGGAAGAGAAAAATAGGTGATGTGTTTTTGAGTACATTATGAGTTCTAATAATAGTGATTTCTCTTAATGAATACTTTATAGAATATTCAATTTTTATAATAATATTGTAAAATTCTATTTTTCATATCGAGATCTTTTTGAATTCGGCCTCAGTGATTTTTTTTTAATTTGGATTTTCACGTAAAAATTCTTGATGTTCATTTTTTATATTATTTCTCATTCTTCTTTATCATTATATTTTTAATGGCGTGGAAAAATATTTATAGTATTTTTCGAATTACATATGTTATTATTTTTCATACCACCTATTTAGTAATGTAATTATATAATATAAGTTATTTGTATCTATAAGACTATATTTTAAATGAAACCATTTATGATATCTCCACTATTTCCAGAAACTTATTTGAAAATATTATTTTGAAAATGTAATTATACAGTGGTGTTATTGTTATTCTTAACAAATGGTATAAGAGACTCTTTATTATGACAGGAAATGTTGAAATTGAAAAATTCAACGAAAATAATTTCTTACAGGAAAAATTAAAAATGAAAGCATTATTGCGAAGGAGGAAACACGAAGGAGAGACGAAGAAGAAGAAGAAAGGAATGAGTTTTAGCCTCAACCTGTGAACCAGTGAACCAAACCAACTGGTTCACTTCAAAGCGGTCCAACCGAACTGGTCTAGCAAACCAAACTGGTCTAGCTGAACAAGAACCAGTCCAACTGAACCAGATCTGGTCCAATTGAACCAAATCTGACCCCAATTTTGACTAGAATTGCCTAGACGAACTAGATTGCTTTCGGACAATCAAAATTCGACCAATAGCTATTTAAAATGATCCAAATTTGATCGAGCTGACAATCTGGTAAGAAGTTTCTGTCTAATTTTTTTTTTGAAATTAGATTTATGTAAGTGAGAATTTGATACGAATATTTTATTTAGACATGATATTATTTGGAATCTTGCAAAAAAAATCCCGATAATCATAATTTCTCAAAATCCAAGTAAGTGAAAATAACATGTTTTCAATGTTTTGGCTATGACTCTACATCACAAATTTTATGTTATTTTCTATATTCATTTTATTATGGGGTAAAGTGTAATTTGGCCACCACTTAATGATGAAAAGTGCAATTTACACCGTAAATTCAATTAATGGGCAAAAGCAACTTTGATATATTGATAATGGGCAATTCACCCCCTACCATATCATTTTCCGTTAAAATAACATGTTTTTGTCTCGTGTTATATTTTTCTATCTGAAATGCCATTTGCTGGACTCAGAACCGGATCGGACCGGACCGGACCGGTTCGCCTAAATTTTAAAAATTGATTTGATTTCTGCAGAACACATTTGACATTGAAGCCTCGCTCTCTCGACCCTCAACTCGCCTTTCTCACTCGTTAGTCGCTCGTCGCCCGCCTCCCTCTCTCGTCTCTCTCTCGTTCGCACTGTAAGGCTTCTTCTTCTCTCCCTCCCTAAACCACCTTCAAACCCTAGAACTATTCTCACTGTTCTCGAGCTTCACGATTGCCGCTTTTGCTTCTTTCACCTATCTCCATTGCATGTGTAAGTACCAATGTGAAGTTCTCCTTTCTCTGATTTTTGTGTTTTCTCTATTTTTTGATTTTGTTGTTTCTCATGTTGCCATTTCTAGTGTCTTAACCGATGATAGTGTTCTGTTTTCAAAAAAAAAAATTGCTTCCTGTTTTGATGAATCAATTGCTGTTTTGTTTGCTGGTATCTTAATCGATGATAGTGTTCTGTTTTCAAAAAAAAAATTGCGTCATGTTTTGATGAATCAATTGTTGTTTTGTTTGCTGATGTCTTAACCGATGATAGGGTTATGTTCTTGGATGCAATTCTGTTTTTGTTTGGATAAAATTATTTGACACTTCTGTGAAATTGGCTAAGCTTAAGAGAAGAACATACTGCAACTTTGCAGAACATGCTGGAACTTTGCTTTTCCATGATAAATTATGTTATGAAAAAAAAACTGCCCGGATAGGCTGAGCATGTTTGGATAGGCTGAAAAAAATCATTTCGCAGCTTTAATGCTTTCTGTTTTTTTGTGATAGTTTCTTTAGTGTGTTTTAAAAACTATTTTTAGTTGTAAGTTTGATATTTTTTCAGCATGGTCATTGTGCTTAAAAAGCAATAATCTATTTTTCCATGAATCGTTCCTTGAAAATGCATGTCATGCATATCATGTTTTTTTAAAAAAATTTTTACACGTACGACATTACTGCAAGCAAATGTTATATATCTCGTGACGTATTTTTCCATGAATCGTTCCTTGAAAATGCATGTCATGCATATCATGTTTTTTTAAAAAAATTTTTACACGTACGACATTACTGCAAGCAAATGTTATATATCTCGTGACGTATAAACATTTTTTATATAATTATTTTATTGAACTGTATATAAAAAACATAGTTGTTTCACTTTTGTTTTGCAGAGAAGAAGATGGACATGTTTTCAATTGTCATTCACTATGTAGGGAAGTTTATCAAGAAAAAAATTTACAGTACGTGGGTAGAGATAATGCATTAGTCACGGATATTGATGTGGATAAGGTGTCATTTTTTGTGATTGTAGACATGGTGGTAAATGTTGGAGCTGACATATGGAAGACTTTATATTACGTGGAGCCTCCATTAGGATTGGGAAATGGATTACGACTAGTGAAGTCCGATAATGACGTATTTCAGATGGTTCGGTCATTGAATAACAGTCGTCATATTTATATGTACGTAGACCATGAAGGCACTGACGTATTTGACCAGGAAGAAGGTAGAAATGATGAGTCATTTGATGCATCAGAGTCTCAAGTTGGTGAAGCGGGAGATCCAATTCATGTAGATGAGACACCTGTTGGAAAAGCAGGGGCACCGATTCATATTCCGATTCCATCATTTTCGGCCTCCTTATCCGATGAAGATCTTTCATCCACTGAATTCGATGATGTGATGCATGCAGCGAACACAGCAGAATCAAGTAACAACTCCTTAGAAGTATCTTTGGGTGACAAATTCAGTTCATTAGCTGAAATTAAGAAGAAGGTCGCCAATTATGTTGTGGTTAACGGATTTGACATCAGATTTACAAAACATGAAAAGCGAATAATTGAAGCTAGATGTCAGGAAGGTTGTGTTTGAAAACTCTACGCATCAAAAAAGACAAATGAAGAGACTTTCCAAGTGAAGACGTTGAATGATGCTCACGTGTGTGCTCGCACAATGGAGAGTCGTCATGCAACAACAAAATGAGTGGCAGAACGTTATTTGCATCGATTTAGAAGCCAGCCAAAGTGAAAAATACCATCCATTATTGACACTGTTAGGCGAGACTATAATGTCAAGATCAGCCCTAGCCTAGCAATCAGGGCGAGGAGGAGGGCTTCAAATGTGGATTCAACTGAACAATATAAACAACTAGTGTCGTATGCCAGAGAAGTTCTGAGATCCAATCCGGGTAGCACCTTCGTTGTCAACGTTTATAGGGTTGATGGTCAAACAGAGCCTATATTCAAGCGACTTTACATGTGCTTAGATGCTTGTAAGAGAGGTCTTTTTGCTGGATGTAGACCGGTAATAAGTTTGGACGGATGTCACTTGAAAGAGGTATGTCCTGGTCAACTTTTAATCGTCATCGATATTGATGCAAATGATGAAATATACCCCATTGCAGTGGCTGTTGTGGATGTTGAGTCGAAAAAGTTTTGGAAATGGTTTGTGAGATTGTTGTTGACAAATATTGGCTCTGATCATGGTGAAGGCTAGACATTCATTTTCAACCAACAAAAAGTAAGTATATGTGATCATTGTGAAGTTTTATATTCTTTAACCTACTCACATATGATATTTCTTTTATGTAGGGTTTGGAAGCGGTTCTTCGAAAATGTACTAGAGGTAGAGGTTCGATATTGCATACGTCATATGTACGTAAACTTCAAGAAGAAGTTTCGTGGAAAACTATATAAAGACATTATGTGGAATGCTTCCACCGCAACAACACATGAAATGTTTGTGAAAGAAATGAAGATGCTATGGAGCTTCGATGAAGCAGCATATAGATATTTTGCAGAGTATGATGTGAAGCACTGGTGTAGACATGCTTTCAGTCACAAATCAAAGTGTGAGCTAATGTTGAACAATCTGAGCGAGTTATTCAACGCCTTCATCTTACTAGCACGTGATAAGCCGATTGTGACCATGATAGAAATGATAAGATCGACTATAATGACAAGAATTTGTAAGAGGCATCAACGAATAGAGCAACAAAACAAACTACTATGCCCTCAGATACGAAAAACATTAAACAAACTACAAGATGCAAGTAGAAACTGGTGTGCAACCGGAGCTGGGGCTGAAAGATTTCAAGTTAGTGATGTCAATCAACAATTCGTCATTGACGTAGCCAACGGTACGTGTAGTTGTAACCGGTGGCAACTCGCAGGCATACCATGTGTCCATGCTGTACCATGCACAGTATTCATAAGGAGGGACATTAAATCGTACGTTGATCGTTGCTGCTATCGACAGACATACTTGACAATATATTCTCAGTTTATACATCCAATGAATGGCTTAGACATGTGACCACCTTCAGATATAGGTGACATTCAACCACCAATTGTGAGGAGACTGCCTGGGAGACTAAAAAAAAAGAATAAGAGATGTTGATAAACCTCAAGGTCAGAGTACGAAGATCAAAATGCGTAAGGTTATTAAGTGTAGTAAATGACAGGGTTTGAACCATAATGCTAAAACATGCAAAGGAGTAGCCAGTGATTCTAAAATGGAAGCCAGTGCATCAACATCATGAGGAAGATCAACTTTGTTTGGTTTTTCTTCAGCTGCCATCAGAACACAAGTTAGTAATGTTTCTTCTCTTTTTCATTTTGTTACATCGTATTTAATTATTATTAACAATTAATTGCTTATATTATGCATGAATTTTCAGTACAACTAGACATTCGTAGATGATGATTATGGAATGCATTTAGATATGATATATAGTTGGATATGATATGTATTTGGATGTGCTATGTAATTGGATATGATTATGGAATAGACATATCAGATATGATATGTATTTAGATATGCTATGTAGTTGGATATGATTATGGAATAGATTTAGATATGATATGTATTTGGATATGCTATGTAGTTCGATCATGTATAAAAAGGAAATATCACTTTGGATTTCGTAAATTCTTCCGATCAATTAGCTGATATCTTCACAAAACCCTTACATGAGAAAATGTTTAATGATATCTAGGTACGGTCAGGTCTAATTAAGATCGAGAAATCATGAAACTTGAATTTAATCCAGGAAGTGTCGACCAATCGGCCGACACCTAACCTTAGTTTCATTCTGTATATACAAAGAAAGTGTCGACCGCTACTAAGACTAGTCAACACCTCAACAATCTATTATTCTCTTTTTTAGTGACGAAGAAAATGTCGTCCGAAGTCTTAACCAAAACCTCAATCTCTCTCTCGACTTTCTTCAGAGATTTACGTCTCATCTCTTCTAGAAATCGTACTCTTTCTCTTCTAAACCTTAAATGACATTATCCTCTCGTACTAAACTTGTCTTTTGTCAAAAAAGATCAAAGAACTCTGCTCAAGAGACCGAGTAAGAGTCTTCATCAATATGGCCGTCTCCACTATTCACAAGTGAAGAGTCTAAGAAGAGGTATATAAGTGATTTTCTGTTCAAGACTCTTATTTTAAGCAGAAGAGTTGAATTTTTGGAGTTATTCAGTTTAAAGTTGATTGAGCCGTTAAGAACTATGAGTCTGTATGAGGTGTTTAACCTTAGTGGCCCATATTTTGATACTCCGATAAGAATGTTCTATGCAAATCTAGAACATTCTATACGACCTCTTAAAATTCGTAGCTATGTGTATGGAAAATACATAGAAATTACATCGCATTTTTTAAATACCATTTTGGATTATGAATTCAATAATGCTGGCGAAAAATATTATGAGGTAGCAAAGGATCCCGATTTTATGGGCACAAGTAATGGAACTAAATTCTTAAGGATAATTGTTAAGGATTCACATCGACCCCTTCCACCGAAGCCGAAGGCTAAAGATTTGAATGTACGAGCAAGACTTCTTCATCACATGATTATATACAATCTGTTACCCCGAGATGGACATCGAGATCACATTAGTGGTATGGATCTCTATGTTCTCTACAAAATCTATCGAAGAGAACAATTCAATGTAAGATACATTATTCTGAATCGGATGCTTCAAGTCTTCAACAATGCATCTAAATCCCTTATCTTTAATCTTCTTCTGATGAAGATTTTCAAGGTCCATTAAGTGCAAATTCCAAATTTCGAAACCTCTTTAAATATGAAGAAAACAGACTAGTACTCCTCATCCACTCTAGCTCGGATGGGGTTTGAAGTCAATGATGAAGGAGATTGGGTCGTAAAGGGAGACCAAGCTGGTAAAAGTACTGGACCATCTCACATGGAAGTAGATGAGTGTGGTCAAGAGCCAGGACAAACTGTCGAACCTCAATTCCATGTATCTAGAGGGAACCTCTCTAATCTTGAGGAACAGTTCAACAATCTAGAGGCGAGTGTAGCTAGCATAGGCACCGCCATTAAATCACTTACAAACTTAGTCCTTAGTCATCTTGATCGGATGGAAGCTGAACAACATCAAGAGTTCATCGCGATTCATGAGCATCTTGACTATCTTCAAGATTACTAGGATGGTGAAGTTTTCCCAGCTAATCCTACAGACGATCCCAGTGTTCCTCCATCCGAGTGATATTTTTCTCTTAAGTTTGCGAGTGTCATGAGTATTGTTAGTTTTTGTCTTTCTCTTAGTTTGTTGTTTGTAATAATTAGATATTGAAATTTCTCTTTGAAATATTAACAAGGATATCTTTTATGTGTTGAATGAATTACACACTGATATAATGTTTTATGCTAGTTGAATGTGACGTATTTATATTTTTGATAATGTCAAAGAGGAAGACATAATTGTGCAAGTACCTTAATTGAAAATGCCCTTGAAGAAGGATATTTAATACCAATGAATGTTATTAAGTGTGTGAAAGTTAAAAGAAAGAAAAACATTTTTGGAATGCCTCAAGTGTCGACTGGATAATTCAGAAATGAACAAAGTGTCGACTACAAAGAACGACCGAAGCGGACAGAGGGAAATCAAGTGTCGACCGGTATATCAAGGTGTGGACCGGTGAATTCAGAAATGAACAAAGTGTTGACCACGAAGAACGACCAAAGAGGACAGAGGGAAAGCAAGTGTTGACCGGTATATCAAGGTGTTGATCGGTAAATTCAGAAATGAACAAAGCGTCGACCACAAAGAACGATCAAAGCGGACAGAAGCAAAGAAAGTGTCGACCGGTATATCAAAGTGTCGACTGGTGAATTCTGAAGTGAACAAAGTGTCGACCACAAAGAACGGCCGAAGCAGACAGAGGGAAAGCAAGTGTCAACCGGTATATCAAGGTGTCGACCAGTGAATTCAGAAATGAACAAAGTGTCGACCACACTATAAAGGAGTCGACCGACACTGCTTACAACGGCTATCAATGAACACCAACGATAACAAAGTGTCGACTGATACTCAGAGAGGTCGACCGAAAAAGCTTACAACGGTTTTCTATCTATGCACAATGGTAACAATGTGTCAACCAATTTAATATAGGTCGACCACAGAACTCAGAATGACTATAAATTTAATAATTGAAGGCTTTTACAAAAACAGCAATCAAGGAACCAACGGATAAAATTCTCTCAACTTCAATTCCATTTTCAATTCTTCTTACTACTCTCAAAACAAAACTTGAGAATGTCATTACAGGATTCACAAAGGATGATTTTGTAAGGATGATATGAACAATAGATGCATATCACGGCAGATGTCATTACAGTTGATAAAAAGTACAGTTATTACCATACGAATCTATTAAAACAATTGATACATACTGATCAACAATAATGTCGTAGTAAGACCCCACAATATCAAGAACCATAATCTATCTCTAAGCAGTTGCACATTCTTTGATTTAGCTTCTACGAGTGTTCTTGCAGCTTGTTCGAGTTTTGATTCAGCATCTGTGACTCTTGCTTCAGCTTCTTCAAATCTAGATTGTAAAAGGTTAACCACATTCTTCTGTCTCTCTTCTAATGGTTCATCGTACCAGGAAAAGAAATTGCATCCTTTTACGCTTCCCTGAAAAAGTACAACCGTTATTTACAGTAGAAATTTATGCATCTATTATGACAACGAATAAAAATTTACCTCAAACTTTGGACAAGTAAGAAACCTTCGTCTAGGATTCTTTCGTGTCCATGCTATTCGCATTGTTGCTCTTACGTTGCAATAACATCTAACTTGAAACATGGAATCTCCACTATTTGTTGAAATTTCGCCTACAATAACTTGACTGTCTACAGTGCTCTATGTTTGTTCATTTCTACCTCCTCTCATCCTTCTCTCTTGTACTTAACAGTTCGAAACAATGACTAAACAATTAATAAATAAGGATGGAAAATGAACTTCAGCAAATTGTCATTAATATTCAGCCAACAAAGGAAAGCTCTCAGCCATAAACTAAACAAGATAATATTGTAATTGTTTCATTTAAACATGTTATTGGTGCTAAAAAACAATGGACCTAAGTTTACCCTAGACCTAAACAAAGACAAGTAAACAACACATTAAAAGACAAAAAGACAAACAAAAAAAACAGCAACATTCATGCATGGAAAAACAGAAAATAGATTATTGCTTTTTAAGCACAATGACCATGCTAAAAAATTATCAAACATACAACTAACAACAACTTTTAAAACACACTAAAGCTAAACAAAAATTATCACCAAAAAATAGAAAACAAATAAAAAAAAATGTAAATATGCTGATAGATATATTCTATGTTAGCTAAAGTGCTCTTACATTTTTCTTTGAGGAATGTAATCTAAGGGTAAATGATAATGGGTTGAGGCTCAAGTAGAAAATGTCAAGCAACAAGTTATTCTAATGACTTTTAAGTCTCGAGTATTATCAGACAACACTCACATGCTTACTAATCATAAAATAAGAGAAAACACAAAATTTGATATTATAACAGTTGTTATTTTTTCAGCATTCTATTACCACAAAAAATATAGAACAATCAATTTTATGATATTATAACACAAAAATGAGAGAATACAATCATACGTTCACATGCTTAATAATTATAGAACAAAAGAAACATAAAAATCAAAGAAGACAACAAAATCAAAAAACGAGAAAACAGAACATGCTTCAACAGAAAAACAACAGAGAAAACACAAAAATCAGAGAAGGGGGAACTTCACATTCGTACTTACACAGGCAATGGAGACAGGAGAAAGGAGCGACAACGGAAATCAAGAAGCGCAAGTTCAAATTAATGAGTTCAAAATTTTCTTACTTATGAACTGGCGATGGAGACAGGTGACAAGAGACAGAGGAATAATTATAGGGTTTGAGGGTGAGTTTAGGGAGGGAGATGGGAAGAAGCCTGACGGTGCTAACACGAGTGAGGCGGGGTGACTGGCGAGAGAGCGAGCAGTGCGAGAGAACAAGAAAGCGAGGTGACAGAGAGCTGAGAGGGAGGTGAGTTGAGGGTCGAGAGAGCGAGGCTTCAATGTCAAATGTGTTTTGCAGAAATCAGATTAGTTTTTAAAATTTAGACGAACCGGTCCGGTCCGGTTCTGAGTCCAACAAAGGGCATTTCGGGTAGAAAAATATAACACGTGACAAAAACGTACTATTTTAACAGAAAATGATACGGTAGAGGTTGAATTGCCCATTATCAATATATTAAAGTTGTTTTTGCCAATTATTCAAGTTTACGGTGTAAATTGCACTTTTCATTGTTATGTGTGGGCCAAATTGCACTTTACCCTTTATTATTCGATTCCGATATATGAATTGAACACGCATGTTTAGACATTGACATAATATCGTTTTAAAAGATAAAATTGATAGGACATTTTGTATGCATATGAATATGATGAAATTGACAGAAAATGTGTGATGGCAAAGCCTGAACGACAATAAAATGACTAAGTTTGAATAAAATTGAGATGACTACGTCTGAAAGACAATGAGATGATTATGCTTGAACGAAAATGAAATGACAAAGTCTGAATGACAATGAGATGGCAAAGTTTTAACGAATATTGAAAAATAAGTTCAAATCTAGTATGTAACTGTTAACTTAAGATACGATAAAATATAAATGGTAAATTTGTACCTGCATGTGTTTTCGTTTACTGAGTTTTCTCATAGTTTATAGTTTTATGATATATGTGAGTTTTTGAAGAGGAAATGACTTTGATCGATAACTTTTCATAGATAAGCGAACATACAGAAAGAAAGAAATATTTTTAAGTTGTAGAAAGAAATTTAAATTATTATGTTTTAGTTTTCGAAGATATATTATAAATTATTTCAGTTGAAATTTTTAATAAATTATGTTGATTTTGTCATTGATAAAGTTTTATGAACGATTTTCATTATTTATTTATTTCAATTTTGATCAAATTATATAACGATTGAATGCTGTTTTAAAAGTTTATATGTATTTAATGAATTCATTTAAAGCTTTATAATATTTTAAAATTTAAGTTATAACTTTCTGAAATTAAATTTTATCTATAAATCAAATTGAAAAAAAAATTAAGATTTCAAAATTAAAGTTTGAAAATGAGAATTTTAAAATTTGAGACATTAAACCTTGTTGACGTGAAATAGGATTTGCCTGAGAGAGAGTTTTCGCGGAGAAAACGTTCAACTGTTCCGAGTGGGGCTGAAGCTTGCTCAGAGAATTTCGATCGAGTCTGGCCAACTTGCGGTGGTTGAAGGTCGAGCGTGGAGAGGAGAGAGGAGAGAGTGGAGGGGGATGGGGAGGGTACCCCCATGTTGCCATGCAATGGTCTCTTCACCATTGGAAATATTTAATAGAACTATCCGGGGAAATTTTGACGATGAAAAAATATTGAGAGAGAGTACAAAGGGGGGGATTGGATGAGATGTGAAAGATGACCGGAAAACTGAAGAAAATACACCGACTACCCCTGCCGGTCTATCTCCAAGCTTGTTCACTCAGTTCGAATTCGTGAAAATTAAGCGACGGCGGGGAAAGGGCTTTGGGGTGGCGGTGTCGTCGGCTGCGGTTAGCTGACGCAGCATTTGATGGCACTTCAATCATCGCCCTGTGAGCTTTGCAGAAACTCTTCAGACCCAAATCACAGCTTCAAAGTCCGCTGCATCGTATCACCCTTCAGGTATCATCTTGTTCCCTCTCGTTGACTTTGACTAATTATGGGGATAAATATTCAGCTCTAATTAGTTTCTAATTATAGCATCATCGGAAAACTGTAATTAATGCCCGTTAATATAATACTAGCTGCAGACTAGAATATTCTTTCTCCCAGCAAGGCTTATTGTTTGTGTTCTACTAATTATTAATTAATTCTTGCATTATTTGCCGCAGCTTCTTTATTTATTATCGCTTTCGTTGTTAAAGTTCTATAAGTATTAATATGTGAACTCGTTTTTGGGTTTCTACTTTACGAAAACAATCTTATTTCACATGTTTCTATTTCTGAGCGACGACGAGGATGGAAAGAAAATGAAAACACTTGCCGAGAATAAATGTAAAGAATAATTTATGATAAACCTTGTTTAATCTTAGTTTCAATTAATTTAGCTTTTAAATTGTTGTAGTTAAAATTAAAAATGTGGTTTCTAAATAATTATTATATTTATTTTTGTCAATAAATTTAATAATATTTATCGTATATTTAAAACTTTCAAATACATAATATTATTATTTTAAAATATTTATTAAACTGTCAAATAATAGTTAATAGTTAATAGTTAATGTAATAAATTAATAATATTTTTATTGTTTGACATTTAAGTAATTTGAAGAAATAAACCGAATATTATTTTATTTTATGTGTGCATATATATATATATATATAATAGTAAGGGAGCGAGGGAAGTCGAAGTAGAGAGTGGAGTAGAGAGGCGTGACATTTATACGGCTCTTTCCACGTCCCAAACTAATAATTCAATCCTACTTTTTGTTTGTATATTCCAGAATCCAGTATCCACTGCGATTGTCCTGATCCTTCTTCTTCTACATCCTATTATCCAACTTCCTCTCATTCTGTTTCTCTCCTTGGACGTGAATCTGGCGTTTCTACAGGTCTTTCGCTGAGTTTTTTCTTTGCATTTCTTTTCACCTCCTCGCTCACGAATTTCTCCCTCCCTCCCGCGTTCTCTCTTTCTCTCTCATAAACGCACTGTTTGGCGTTGCCGACTTTGGACACAGAGTTCTCCGGAAAAGGGTGAATTGTGTTCGGATTCCAGAGAAAGTGAGAGAGATGATGCCGGAGGTAGGCCTTGGGAAAAAGATAGGAATTGGAGTTTGCGTTATGGAAAAGAAGGTAAAAGTTGCCTAACTTCTCCCACTATGCGTCCCACTCATTCATCTCCTTATTCTAAACTAAAAAAGCGTTTTGCTTTTCATCATTTTCTCATCCACTCTTTTGCTTCTTAGGTGGTATCGTCACCAATGAGACAGATATTGGATAGACTAAATGCATTTGGTGAATTTGAGGTGGGCAATTTTCTTGTTATAGTTTATGCTTCGAACTTAATTTATTTTCCCATTCTACTCTATTATTCAGTCTATTTTCGTCTGCCTTTCGCTGTAAGATCAATTGAGATTCAGAGCATCGTAAATATATCTTGTCATTATTATTGAAATTAAGATATTGTAACATGTGTCAGCACTAAGCAATTATTGTTGTGATTGGCTTTATAGTGTACTCGATAATGTTTGTGCTAATGTCTTTAATAAATGTAGATAATATATTTTGGAGACAAAGTCATCCTTGAATATCCAGTAGAGAGGTAAATTCTTTTTATGTATATTCTTGACTTTGGATAGGGTATAGTTTATCTTTGTTGTTTGAGAAAATTCAGCTATCCTTTTTCTCCTTTTACTGATATAGACACCATCGCCAATGTGCTTCTTTGATATTACTTTTATTGTTTCAGCTGGCCAGTATGTGATTGCTTGATTGCCTTCTATTCAAATGGTTATCCTCTTGAAAAGGTTGAGTCGTATGCTGCTTTGAACAAGTAAGTTTGCATATTATATATTTGATTTTGTATTTAGTTGATCAATCATTCATCCTCTTTAAATGACTAAAATTATATGATATTTTTTTTCAAACTATTGATGAACTAAACAGTACACACTTCCTGGTTCAGACCTTTTTTAGTGAATGAGTTGGCGACGCAGTATCTTCTTCATGACCGACGAAAGGTATATGAGGTATGCAACGACTACCATCCAGGTTCAGTTCATTTGGTTGATGTTGTTTGGCGGTGTCCTGCCCTTTGGCTGAATTGCCCTTCTCATAAGAGTCCTTCAAATAATCAAATATAACAAAAACACAAATGTTAAATATTTAACACTTGTCAAGGGGGAAGTATTATAATTAAATATCATTAAACTTGGATTGCATTGCTTTCTTTCAAGAGATTAGAATTAGGGTTCCAAATATTTGAATTTCCAAATTCATAGTTAGTTTCAGAGTAATGTCCAAGTTTTAGCATTTGTTGATAAACTTTTGGTTTGTTTTTCGGGTTCGTTATGCATCAACATACACCAGCATGAGATAGATCGATGTTTTATTAGTACATTGTGTCCAATCGCCATCGCTAAAGGCAACAAGATGAATAAAAGAACCAATTGAGAAGAACAGGCTGCGATTAGAGAGCCAAGGAGATCTCAAATGATGAGACGAACAATTACCAAATGTGAATGGCATGGAGATTGCATAATTTTTTAACTTGTCGAACTATATACAGATGTCAGGTCGAGCAATGGTAAAATAAATCATGCTTGCAGCAGTAGAAATTCACGAAAAGGCAGAAAAAAATTCACAACCAGAATCTGTCTAGAAAAATTCTGCCAGAAAAGTTCTTTTGTTATGGCCATGATGCCATGTCACTTTAACTGAATTTCCCTTCTCATGGGAGTCCATTTTCATTAAATAGGAAACGTTCATATTTAAATCTTACATAATTAGCTACCACTTAACTATAATATCAGTCTAATTATAGAATGCTATGTGGCCCATAATTACACAAAAATTGATGGTTATTTGCCCGACATAAATAGCTTTTAGTTATATGGAAACAATTGACTCTAATGGGCTGGTCCACCATACTAACAATTTTTTTGAGTTTTCTAACGAAAAACATTTATAATCTATGTCAAATGATCTTTTACATCAACGATAATGAGCAAGTAAACCTACTGGATTCATTTTTCTACATTAAGCTTTGCCATTTTTGCCTCTTGAAGAGTACTTTTTTCTCACTGTAAATGGCGAGACTCATAATTTTTCCGGCTCTATTTCTATCTAAATTTATTTTATGATGTCGTCATAGCAAGTGATTATCCTGTAGATATGACTAATGCATAAGTAACCTCTTATGTTTGGGTTCTATAATTCACTGACATAAGCTAATGCATGCCCTTTTATTGGATCCAAGCGTCTTGAGATGTTTGGAATTTCAGTTCCAAGATATGCCCTTGTAAATAGAGAGGTACCATATCAAGACTTGGATTACTTTGTGGAGGAAGAAGACTTTGTTGAGGTTCATGGTAATCGTTTTTGGAAGCCATTTGTGGAGAAGCCTATTCATGGTAAGCTTGTATTGTAGACTTTCTCATATTTTCTTAATTTGCTTCCAGTTTAAGTGATTTAAATGATAATCTAAGAATCTGAGGTGGCTGTGTGCTTTGCCTTATTTCAGAAAACATGTTAGATGATGGTTATTTGTCATCAGTAGATTCATTTGATTGCTTCATCTTATTTAATTAGTGAGTAATATTTATAAAAAGTTTTGCAGGGGTGGGGAAAAATTTATTTGATGAGATAATAGTTTCAATTCTTAACTATATTTTGGTTTTATGCATGGCCATGTAATAGAGAAAACAATGCCAAATAGAGGAGGTTTTATCATATTGTTAAAACAATACTATTGAAGACAATAATTCTTCGTGTATTTCATTTATATGGTGAATATATTTATACACAAAATTGAAATATAAATAAATAAACTAATTCATAATTCATACAAAATCTAATCTCCTTTAATTAGAAAAATATTAATTCTTCATAATATTTACACATTTTAACACCCCTATCAAGTTGGAGTATTAATGTCACTAATGACAAACTTGTTACAAAAATAATTCACCACATAATTGAATATTCTAAATAAGCTCTCTAAGACACATTCTCAAACAGGTCTACCAAAGTAACACAACAACTACAAGGAAAACTTTATCTTTAGAAAAGGGAAGGACTCCTCAACAAAAGAGTTCTTTTGATTGTTTGCTTGCTGGGGAAAACGCAACATGGTGCTGGCCAAGGGAGGCGAAGATCAATTAAAAAGAATTGAACAAACAACAACCTTACGGATTATGAACCAGACAGCAGTTAAGCAATGGTGGACAGAAACAACTGTCGGCGGAAAGAGACCAAATTGGAAGATCCGCGATTGATGAAACTAGAGAAGATCTGTGATTGACGAAACCGAGGCTAGTGACGAAACTGGTGAAACAGTGGCGAAACAACGACGAGGGGAAGAACCGTGATTGACGAAACGGTGAGACAGTGACGGCAGTAGTCGAAACTCCGGTGACCAACTATGACGACTATCCTTGTAGCCCTAATTTCTGATCTCTGCTCACTACGGTAGAATGAAGAAGAAAAAATTTATTGCTCACTGCGGCAGAATGATGAAGAAAAAATTTACTGTTCATTAGGGTAGAAAAATATTGATAGTAGAAAATTTACTACTCTAATACTAGTTATTAGAAATTGAACGATAACCGAAAAAAGAAATATGATGTGAGACACCAGATTTACCTAAGATCAAAAACACGAGCAGAAAAATAAATATACTATGAAGATCAAAATAAACTGTGAGTTTTGCGACTCTATTTTACATGAATTTATAGAGAAAATAAAACTCTTGTGAGATTCCCAACATGACCCTAATCGACCTCACCCATATAGAATTCGAGTCACACTGCAATAACAATCTCCATCTTAGCATGAATTTTATGAAAGAGATCCATAGCACGTGCTCTTCAGCTCTGCCCAATAAAAACGAATTCAAAACTTTGAATTATGAGAATCTCCACCTCGAAACAATTTTTGTTGCAAGGAACAAACTTCAAATCTTCCTCTTCCACACATGCTTCTGATGGACCACCTCAGTTGTTGATGCTGATCAAGTTTAAAAATATTTAAACCATGATGATGACATTTTCATATTCCACAAAGCGTTATCCAAATTATGGTGAGTATATCTCGCATTTTGACATGATTTGAATTTCAACTTAAAATAATCTCCAATATTGTGGATATGCTCACAATTCTAAATTTTTTCCAAATCATCAAATTTAATCTCTCAAAAACTTTTTTGAAATTCCAAATATCTTCAACGGTTTTTATCTTTGGCATAAATCGAACTTTGTGAAGGACACTCTTGCAATAGCCCCAATCGAAATGGCTTGATAGCGAAAATGAAGAATTATAATGCAAATTTATGGCGATTGACAATGATAGAAAATCTTTCGATGACGAACTTGTTGCTCGAAGGTACATTGACTCCGTCAAACTGAAAATGGGAAAAAGTCAAAGCTTTCACAACGAGTAAGACAACAATTTTCTAATGGTGTCTATATGACAACGAAGAGCAAATCGTTAATAACAAGACGAATAGCAGGGGGAACAATTTACCCCTTTTTTTAAAAAATTTTTCCCAACTGTAATTTTCTAAAACATTATGAAAACCTTATTCCATGAAAAATGACAAGAGAAAACTGACGTTTCGACAAACTTCGAAACTCAAATTCTATATTCTCTCTCAACCAAGTTTTGATACCACTTGGTAAACAATACTATTGAAGAGAATAATTCTTCATATATTTCATTCATATGGTAAATATATTTATACACAAAATTGAAATGTAAATAAAGAAACTAATTTGTAATTCAATACAAAATCAAAATTCCTTTAATTAGGTAAGTATTGATCCTTTTTAATATTTACACATTTTAACACATCTTTGTCGCAATTGTTAACCTCACCACATTCTATCAATTCAGGAGTGATGTATGAAGAAATTAAATTAGTGCGTCTTGTTTGGTTGAATATCTGACAAGAGTTGGATATTGTGGATGTCCTCATGCAAAGATGCATGCATCTTTTTCAAAGTTCTAGCATTTGGTCTTTGTTTAAGTCTGTGTTTCTTCAACTCACACAATAATGTTTAATCAAAGATCTTTTCTTCTAAGTAATAGACTTCTTCTCGATTATTGTTTCTCTTGCCATCTGTTTAGTGAGGGTAGGTGGGTTCCTTTTTGGGGCTGAGAAAAGGATTTGCTGAAGGAACTACTTGTTCCTTAGAGATACATTTGGGATAAGGATATGTGAAAAATTGATTTATAAAAGCCTTAAAAATTATGAATGGAAGGAAGAACTTTGTATTGTTTTGACTTTTAAGCAAGTTTCACTCACTTTAATCCCTTCCAAAATTAATAATTTTTGACAGTCCATTGGCATCAGTTATTTAAAATGAGCACGAGCTTAGTGAAATCATTTTAAATGCAAGTCTTTTTATTTTTCATTTTCCCCCCACCAAAGATAACATGAGAAACATTTAGTTGCCTCATGTTTGTATGTTAGCTTAAGTTAAAGGACAAGGAAAGATAAAAAAGATATATATTTAGAACGGTTTTGTCGTGCTATATTAGTTACCTCAACGGCAAACTCGTGATGTTGACAGATGTAGTATAATATTGATTTTTTATGGAGTTATCTGACTGTCTCAAATCAAAGAACTCTAATAAAATTAGATTCTCAAGAATTAAATGATGCATCCTTCATATGCAATCCAGATTGTTTTTTTTTTCTATTACATTGTATGATTCATCTTCAAAACATCAATTTGAAGTGTTTTTCCAATATGTATGAATGCTATTGACATTTATACTGTTATTTTGAAGGTGATGATCATAGCATAATGATATACTATCCCAGTTCAGCAGGTGGTGGTATGAAGGAATTGTTTAGGAAGGTGAGTCGTTTAAAGATTGCCCACAAATAAACCTTATTTCATGTTTGTTTCCTCATACAAAGAAAGAGTCATAATTTGGAATTCTTTCCCCATGAACTTGATTACTTTCCATGTCTGGGAGTATTTTTAAGTTAGTCAATTCTACTGATCTTCAATAGGTACTCAGCCCGAGTGTGGTTTTAGATGGCATGAGTTGTTGGCATGCACTGATGGATGTACTTTGTTTATTTGAATGTTCAAATTTATTTGAATTTATTAATTACTGATAGTTGTTAAGTTCATAAAATCTTTTTTTTTTTTAATAAGAAAAAGGGGATTGGAACGTAGAAGCCACCTCATAATTCTTGTGACTAGTTTTATTATCCAGGAATTTTCATAAGTGTGACCATCAGTTAACTTCAGGTTGGCAACCGGTCAAGTGAATTTCATCCAGAGGTTAGAAGAGTGAGGCGTGAGGGATCTTACATATATGAGGAGTTCATGCCCACAGGCGGAACTGATGTTAAGGTGAAATTTGTGTGTTATTTTTTTCAGTGACAAAGGCTCATTGAAGTTTCAAATAAAATCATTTACTACATTTCATATTAGGGATGGATGGTGTTTGATTATCTTATTGAATAATTGTAGGTCTATACAGTTGGCCCAGAATATGCTCATGCTGAGGCGAGGAAGTCTCCTGTTGTTGATGGTGTAGTTATGAGAAGTCCTGATGGCAAGGAAGTAAGTGGTAAAAGGACATACTATGTTACGCTTTAAGCATACTACACATATGAAATTGTTTTTCTTTTCTTTTACGTTATGGATCTTATTTGACCTCACTGAGTTTTCGACACTAATCCTTGATGCAGCGCTATATATCATTACTCACATGCTTTACAAGTATATAACCATAGACGGGGCATATTTTAGAATATCCTAATTTTCAAAATCTCGCCATTGAATTTTCCTTTTTGTAATTTTATATAGAATAAATGAGTCTCATTTAAAATCCAAGTCTTCGCCTAGATTGTAGTTTAAGGAATTTGTTTTTACTAATTATCAAATCCAAAGAAAGAATTCTTGTAGAGCTTTGTCTCTTCATTGATGGCAGTTCTATAAAACGCGAGATGAAACTAGCAACCACATAACAATGCATTGAATGCTGCATTGTGAGTTTGTTGAACGATTGTTGATATGTCTTTTCTCCTATTTCAATCGGATGCTTGAGAGTTCACTTTGAGGTTGAAAACTTCACAAGTGATACCTTTATTATGGAGGAAAGACACAAGAAGACGAAATTAATTTGGATATTGAGATTTCTAGCTATCTTTTGAGCTACTTGGCATTATAGAAGTAAAATCATTTTTGCTGACAAGCCTCTGAATAATGATTTATGGGGAGAGTTAAATTTTTTATTGCTAAGTAAGTTTTTTGTTCTAAGTATTTTAAAAGTTATCTTTTTAATATGGTTCTTTTTAATTGAAAAAAAATTATTTCTCAGTAGATGTTTCTTGTTAGGGTGGAGTTCTCTTCTCTTGACTTCTTATAACTTTTCATTTTTAATACAAAGTTTCTTATAAAAAAAGTTCATTAATAGTCGAATTTGTTTTACTACATTGATGTATACCATGTTTTAGGGCTAGCAATTGGCAATCCTAATAGAGGAACAATAGTGGACATTCTTAATTTTCTAAGTTCCCCCACCATGCAGAAAATGACTTCGGATGGATTAGAAAATTAGAAATAGAAGAGGAGAAATTAATAGATTGAGAAGAAGTTAGAAGAAAGAGATAGGAAGATGGCTACTGTGTTCAATATTATCATCAACATGTTGCGAAGTAAACCCAAATAATATAAATAACAATTAAAAATTTTAACAAAAATGTTAGATTTGAAAATTCTAATGTTCAACCAAAAACATTTATTCATCAATGTTAGATTTGAAAATTCTAATGTTCAACCAAATACATTTATTCATCAATAATTATCATAAAAATATAATTTTTCACATTCTTCTTTCTCATCTTTAATAATCCCCTTTTACTAACTCTATCAATAAAACTTCCTAATAAACTAACAAAAACTAAATTTGCCAACGCATTATATAATTTCTAAAATATCCTTATGATTATTTTCTAACAGAACCTCATAATGATTTCCAAGTTTTGATACAAGACTTCAACATCATAATGATTTTCAAGTTTTAATACAAAACTTAAAATAGAAAAATAAACACAATTGTAGAAGACGAACAAATAAAAAATAAAAAATCAAAAAATTAAGACCATTAAAACAAAACAAAATAAAATAGATAAAAATACCCAAGAATAAAGTTGACGTCCCCATCACATGTCCTTCAATGGTCCAACAAAACCTTTGAGTACAGGATCGGGTCTAGTTGATGCCATCCCTTCAATGTCAGCAAGCTAAGCTCCACCATGAGTCTAGTGACAAAGAAGTTAAGAAGTTAGTAGATAAAGAAGTTAGTAAGAGTTTTTGAAAATTAGAAGAAGAAATTAATAAGAGTTAGTGCAAGTCAAGGGAAGTTAATAGCTTACTTGCAATTAGGTTGTATAATAAGAAATAGAAATAGAAAAGATAAGGAGAAATATTAGATGTGTAATATGGGAAATTCTAGACTGAATTGGCTTAGGAAAAGATTGTTTGGAGTCTCGAAATTTCAAGGCGTTCGTAATTCTATGCTGTTTTGAATAATACAAATGTTGATTGTTATGATTCAGATTTCTATCACAATCTCAGTGCCTCCTCCATCTCTTGCAACGCTGGAATTTTATACCCCCTTGTACAAGTTGCGCAACGTCTCTTCTAACTTTGTCTTCATCAACCCAGGTCCCTTTCCAAATCCTCCATGCAATCACCTCTGGCCGGTTGTTTCGCCATGAGCTCTAATATCAATGATGAGTGATGAATCTTAAACTACTAACCATAAGCCTGAAAAATACCACTGACTTGAAATTATTTGTTTTCATTGCTATGCCAATGTAAATGATGAATGATGATCGATTGGCACCTCTGCCCTCCCTTCTCAGCTTTTCTTTTATGCTCATAACTAATCCTGCCTTCCTCATGCAAGCCACTAATTCTCTAACAAACTTTGTACCTTAAAAATGTTCATTCCCCAAGCTGCCGTCGCATCTAGAGCCTCCTAATATGTCTTTCTAAGTAAATTCTTCCTCTCCATTTCTTCGCAAGACAAGCAAAGCAAAAGTTGCACGTAAATGCACAAAAAACCAGGTGTCCACTTCCGATTTTTGAAACATTTGATCATATATGATACTGCAGCATATGGGAAATTTGAATGAAAAAGTCCAGAGACTCTGTGAAATCAAGGTCTCTTCAATGGTGGGTTACAATGATCAAGTGAAGCATTTAACTTTGGAAAGAAGATGTATGTGCAGAAACACTTGAAGAAGAAACAATCTCTTGCCCAACTGTCTTCCTAAATCAGACATCGGTATCATGCATTCCTCCAAGACTGATAAACAAGTGAAATATGATCCAAGCTAACATTGTATTCTGACAACAGTCTATGATTAATAGTAGATACATGTATTTAAGATCTTAATTCTTATCAACTAGGGTCAGACTTGCAAGTGTGTTTATATGCATATTGTGAGAAATTCTCTTATGAATGAACCTACCCCCATGCTTAAGCGATGTTCCAAAATCAAAATATGTTTCTAAAAAATGAATAAATGTGCGCTATCTTCATAGCCTAATCCAAATGAAGAACACATAGTTACAAACAAGCACATAACACCAAATGAATCTTTTTCCCCAGGGAATTGAATAATTATTTTCCACACAAGAATTTCTGTTGAAACATCCCAAGTGCTAAACCGACATTATTATGTTTTTGACATCATTTGGCCAAGTCCATCTTCCTGTCATTCTTATCCTTGAAATAGGAACTTAAATCAGAAAAGCTTGTCTTTCCATAGCGTGTGGGGAATGACCATGATACATAGTGGGATCTGTAGTCTACAGTGTAACTCTTTTCTTCACTAGTTAACGAATGGTATAATGCCATGGATCTTGAATACTAAATCTTACAAGCTAACATTTTTCAAAAGACAAGCTAGTATCTTTTGTAGATAATATTGATTTTATTACCATTTTGGTAGGTGAGGTATCCTGTGTTACTGACACCGACTGAGAAGCAAATGGCAAGAAATGTCTGCCTTGCATTTAGGCAAGCGGTTAGTATCTTTCTTTAAGGAATAATATTTTTTTGTTGTAAGTGTACGTAATTGTGAGCATTTATTAGATGCAAAGTCTGTATCTTTAATTTTGGTGCTAAATAACAATATGGTTTATATAGTATGTGAGTATCCTTAATAAATGGCTAGACACTAATTTTTTTTCTTTTTACAGTTTAGCTTTAGCAAAGTTTTAAACAAAATAATAGCTTATGGTTATTTGATCCTAGTTTGGAATGAGAGTGTGATCAATAGCTCAAGTTTAGTTGTATTGAGCTTTTAGTCTATTTTTGAATAGTTCATTTTACTTGCAGGTGTGTGGTTTTGATCTCTTGCGATGTGAGGGCCGTTCATATGTTTGTGATGTGAATGGATGGAGTTTTGTTAAAAATTCTCACAAGTAATGCTGAGAAGTCTCGTGCTTTTGCCTTTAACATTGTTTTTTGTGCTTGCATGATCTTCAATTCTTTATTATTCGTGAATTTCTTTTGTTGCATTTATTAAACTTACATCATCTGCTACCATATTCTTATGTTGAGACAGCTTAATATAGTTTTGTGTCTGACTATGTTGGGGCATTTCATCTCTGTATCTAATGGAGAAAATATCAATTGTTGTTTCATGTTAGCATATTCTTTGTTGATTCAATATTTTGTGATGTATTTGCATATAAGCTCTGTTTATTTCTCTAGTATCTTTGCTGTCCTTAGTTGAGCATTCTTAGTCCTAGCTGTGCCATCATTGTTCCTATATATGTTTGGTCTTTTGGTGATTTGGTCCTGTGGTCAGTTCCTCCAGCTTAATAAAAGCTCAGGAAGGAGCATTCTGTAAGGTTGATATAATAAAATTCGGTAAAACCTTCTCAGGGATCCTTCAACTAAGAAGGTTTGACATTACTGAATAGCCTTTCTGCAATGAATATTGTTTCCTATTTAGCGGGTGCATGCTCTCAACTATTTAACAACTGAGAATTTGGTTTACCATGATTGGTTTCAGCCACAGCGTGTGTGCTTGGACATGCATGATACTATAACGGAACAAGATGCTATTTGTTTTAAAGTTATTACCGCTTTTTACAAAATGTTTAGTGCCGCCAACAATCCGCTATTTGTTCTAGTGAATTCCATCATTATTTTTATGAAATGTTTAGTCTCATCATCCAAATATATTTTGAGTAATTTTCAGCAAGAATTGCCTAAAAATAATCATTTTTTGCTTCTATTAATTAGAAGCTCATACTGTTCATGTCTCTTGTGGGCACTAGAGCATCAGTTTTTAATAAGTCACTTTTTTTTACACGTAGATGCAAATGATAAAATATTTTAAAAAATGCAGATACTACGATGATGCTGCATGTCTGCTGAGGAAGATGTTTTTAGATGCTAAAGCTCCTCATCTTTCTTCAGATATTCCTCCAAATTTACCTTGGAAGGTCAATGAACCTGTTCAGGTTTCAGAGGGACTCACTCGCCAGGGAAGTGGAATTATTGGCACATTTGGACAGTCTGAGGAACTACGATGTGTAATTGCTGTTATTCGGCAGTAAGCTCAAAATGCCTTCCTTGGTACATATATTTGATCTAATATAATTTTTATTTCTCTCAATTTTTCTTGGGCAGTGGTGATAGAACGCCTAAACAAAAGGTAAAGTTGAAAGTCACCGAGGAAAAACTGTTAAATTTGATGTTGAAGTACAATATGAGAAGACCAAGATCTGAGGTAAGGAGCATTATACGTTAATTTCAACTAAGAGAAAATTCTGCAATTGTCCACTTTCGGGATGTTATATAATCTTCGTGTTTTCTCTTTTCAGACAAAACTAAAAAGTGCTGTCCAATTGCAAGATTTGCTAGATGCCACAAGAATGCTTGTTCCTCGTACTAGGTATCTCTCAAAATTATAAAATTTAAATAGTTTTGTGGCAGCATGTCTTAGATATAAAACAAATTGCATAATAAATATCAAAACTTGTACATCAACACTGCAAACAAAGGAGTTTAGCTATCAATACAGTCGTTTTGATTTTATGGTCATTGAGAGATTGGTTAGAACTAGGACTTTCTAGTTGTAGTTTGGATATGATTTGAATATTTTGAAATAGAATTGTCAAAATTTGGTTAAATCAACAGAATATTGCGATTTTGGGGATAAAAGATCTTTACAAAAGAAGAGGAAAATACTTATTTGGTTCACTAGAAGAAACAATTATCGTTGTATCGGAGTAAATTAGAAATCTTTCCTAAATAGTTTGTTTTAGATAAGGAAAACCAGAAAAGTTATCAAACTTTTTAATTGGTAGCCAAGTCAAATAGTCTTGCTCGATATTTTTCTGCTTAGCGCAAATTCTTGACTAATTTGGTAGTATTGAACTATCGCATCCAACAACTCTAAGATCATTGATGCAATACCCAAAATTTCCGAGAAGGGAGAAAACAAATAGTTATTTCCCCATAAGGACACTTGATACCCAAAGTTTTTTGTTCATGGGAGGGATAAAATGGGGTTAGACAGGTTCCAATCCCATTGACACTGTAGATCCATGTCACAAACAATGAGATGAAGATAATGGAATGATGATGACATGGTTAGTTAACTCTATTGAACGAGAAATGAAATTTGGGCAGCTGTTAGCCTAACCTACTTAAACAATGGTACAATGTTCATTTCTATGAGCTCAAAGGACAATGAGAAAAACTGTCCAAGTTGTTGAGGATGGATTATTCAAGAAAATTACAAGGTGTTTAATTTCTTAGGAGTCTTGAATCTCATTGCTAATGAAAGAATCAAACTCCAGCAAGCTAAAACCACTCTGAAGCTTAACACCTAGGATGACATTTGTATCAATTGGTTCACTTGGTTCCTTACTAAAAGAAAGTTGTAAAAAAGCCATCAAATCCAAAGTAAAAACCCTCCATGCCCTATGGCCGTATCTTTGCTTGATGTCCCAAGAGCCATGATGAAACTAGTCACAACATAGTGATCCAATTTGAGTTTGTTAAAGGCATATGACTGTGATTTTTATCTCTCTTCAACTAAATTGTGGTGGTTCTTTACGACATGTTGAGTTTTTTCAATGATCCATTGAGGAAGCAGTTGAAGTTAATATGGGGATTAAGTATTTTGATAATTTTTTGAGTTACGTGGCTTCATTGAAATGCTATACTATCTGAAGTTAATATGAATAATGATTTATGGGATCCCATTACTTTTCTAATTGGCAAGTTAATTTATAGTTCTAAGTATTTTAACTAGCAATACGATTAAATTGGTTTTCTTCAATTTGAGAAAGATTGTTGTCAACTAAGTATAGCTAATAATACTTTATTTGATTGGGGTTATTACCCTTAAATACAATCTTTAAAATGTAAAAAAATTATAAATAAAAAGTGAAACATATATACTATTGAAATTGGTAACCCTTCACATCTCTATTTTCGAACGTATATTATTCTCTTCTGTATTCAAAAAATTCTGGAGAGGGGTTTGAATTTTAACATATTTAATTGAAAAGTAATTTTTTGAATTTTCTACTCAAAAGGTGTAGAAATATTTTAAATAAATGGTACTCTGCCCAGCATATAGTTTCCCCCTTACTGACTGACCATTTTTATGATATTGGCATGTATTATTTTCTGTGGAAAAAGTTTCTTGCAGCTATTCTAAATATAATAAATTCAATTTTCTTGTTCCTTTCTTTTTTGTCACAGCTTTAAGGTTTATTTTGTTGAGAATCTTTTTTGAAAAAGAAAATTTTAATGTTCATTAGTAATTAGATGTCTGACTTGTCCATACATTGTTATAAATTAGGAATTGAATCTGTTAATTATGGAGACTAGCAAACACTTGACCCCTCCTTTTCTCTTTATCGCAGTAGGATAAAAGTTTTGTATTTAAGAACTCAAGACATGTTAGGGAAGATAAACACAGTTTCCTGAGGATGCATTCTTTTATTTTCAAAATCCACTTAGTGAAATTTCTCGGTGACAATGCCACCTTAAATTGTTTTTTCGTCTTCAAAACATAGAATTGATACCCGGTCTGAATTGGAGATGAAAATCATTTGGAGATTGAATATTTTGGTATTTTTTTCCTGACTATTTGACTTAATCTTAATGATACACTCTTCAAGGACAAAACAGCAAGTAATATTTGCAGGACATTATTAATATTCTTATCTCCAATCTTTTAGTACTAACTATTTTAAGAGCAAACAATTTAGATTAACTCTCTCCAAATAAAGAGTCATTTCTGTAGTGATGGACTTTGCTAGGGAGGGGTTCTTGCCCTCCCTCTCTCTAGCACATTTTATTTCTTAACGCAAGAAGAATTCAAAACATGATTAAATTAAAATGTTGATTTTTTCTGATCGTTTGTCAGACCATATACCTAGTTGCTACTTCCTCGAATTGACGTAAAATAATGTTTATTATGAAATAAGTCATAGGAACATGAACCAGACAATTCGGCACCTTGGAGGAACCAAAATTTCTATTCAAGGAGTTAATACATGTTTAATATTTAAAATGTCAATTATTCTGACCATATTCTGGAAGATGAACTTAATTGTATTTTGTAGTTTCTAGACTATCTTTGGAATATGAGAGGGAAGCGTGACTAATTATGAGAGCAGTCATGTGAACTATTACTTTATCTCTAGAAAAAGGTTTATTAGAAGTACTTAAAGCATTGCTCTACATTTTTCATTAATTTACGTTATCTCCCAGATAAAATGAAATTTCTATTTTCAGTTTTTCCTTGATTACTGCTGAGTGGCTACAATTGTAGACCAGGTCGAGAAAGTGATAGTGAAGCGGAAGACTTTGAGCATGCTGAAAAGCTTCGCCAAGTTAAAGCAGTGCTTGAGGAGGCATGTCTTTTACTTCAATTTATGATGTCTGTCTCTCCCTCTCACACACACACCCCTCTCCGACAGTGTTACAGGCTTTATGGTCATGGCTATGTAGAGCACAATCACATGAATTAGTCATTTTATTATCTGTGATTTTCACAAAACATCATGGAGAAATAGAGTTGTAAGATTTTTCTTTTTAATAAAAGCAACTTGCTTGTTTTGTTTGATTGGAAGTTGTATATAACAGATTCTCCTTAGAGTGTAAAAAAATGAAGTCCTTCAGTATCTCCTAGAAGACAGGAAGATCCATGCAAATGCATAGGAAAAGATTTTTATGAGACAGAGAAGAACTTCACAATGTGTAGGATAATGTGTTATATTTGATATTCAATGGCTGAAAATTTTCTAGTGTAATCTCTGGACAATATTCTGACGAAACGTTCTAATCTAATTATAATTGTCCAGATTTATTTTAATTGATGTTGTCTGTGTAGTCTGACAACTCTTATTCATCCAGGGGGGACATTTTTCTGGTATCTATAGGAAAGTGCAGCTTAAGCCTCAAAAGTGGGTTAAAGTTACGATGGCCACTGATGAAGAGGAAGAACGACCAGCTGAAGCCTTAATGGTTCTTAAATATGGAGGTGTTCTTACTCATGCTGGCAGAAAACAGGTGTAGCTTACTTATTTTATGTTGGATTATGTGTTAATAGAATATGAATTTCGTACAAATAATGAATGTGTAATTGTTTTTTTATAAAAAATAAAATATATTGATAAAGACAAATTATAAAGAACTCAAAAGAAGAACTTTCTCAAGAAAAACAAAATCTTCAATGTGAAGTCATTCCTCTCTGATTAAAAGAGAACAATACTACTATAATAGATTCTTAAAAATTTTGAAAAATAAGGCTACTTACCAATAGATAAATTAATATTTTTCTCAAAATTTGTAATTGACTCATTTTTGTCGAAGATAACAACATTTTGATGAACCAGATAGTCTAAAAGAAGTTATTGTTGACAAATACAAAATTCATTTTGATGGTCATTGTACTCGAAGTTCCTTGTTTAACTTATATTCATTTGTTTTCTTCAGGCAGAAGAGCTCGGTAGATATTTTCGCAATAATATGTATCCAGGTTGGATTGAGAGTTTACATTTTATGAAATTTTCTCGTAATACTTGAAGGGATGAATCTTATCCTTGATATATTTATTTTACATAAATTATTGTAAATAATTTTTTTTGTATTATTAATTAAATCAAAACTATTTTTTATGAGAAACAAAATTTTATGAAGAAAAAAATGTACAAAATAGTGTGAGGGAAAAAGATCATCTTTTTTAACAATTTTAAGAATTTAATGAAAAATAATTTTTCCAATCGGAGAGAATTACATTGATATGATAACTCCTAAAATGTTTAGAGTTACAAGTTCTTTTAATAATAAGTTATTTTATAATTCAATATTTGGAAATTTATCTTCAAATAAATTCTCATTGCAATGAATTCATTTTTTCAATATATACATAAAATATTTAGTGTTGAAATTAAATTTCTCTCCTTATATAATTAAACCAAAATTAAATTAGATCGCCACTAATTTATATATATTTTCTATCACCCCTATTTCACTACCATGTGAACTGGAGATGAAAAACATGAACATCACAACCAAGTTTGAATTCCTCCATCAGTTTGAGCTTTTTTGCTTTATCCAACATTTTTTCAATAAAATCACCAATGAGAATAAATAAAAAGGGAGAAAGTGGGTTTCCTTGTCTAAGCCCGCATGGTCACTTTTTGTTTATCACTACTCTTAAAAGTTGTAGCATGATTTGGTAATTCAGCCTAATCATTTCACTTCATTGATTAATTTTTTCTTATTATTACTGTATGCATCATAAGTCATCATTTTTGTTTTTGTGAATACCAGCCTAGATATAGATGGAAGTCTCCTGAGTCAATTAAATAGTCTCTTCTTGAGGACGTGCTTTAGAAGTGTGTCAAGACCTAAACATGGCCAGCAATTATGATTCTAGATAGCGCAGTTCATAGAATGATTTGCATTAAGGATGATCCTTTTGTATAATGCTATGACAAAGATTCAGTAATTAATTTAAAAGTTACTGCCTTTATGCTTCTTAATCAATCTTTTTTTATGCAATTCCAGGTGAAGGTACTGGACTGCTTCGCTTGCATAGTACATATCGACATGATCTAAAAATTTATAGTTCTGATGAGGGACGTGTGCAGGTATTTTTGTACCCTCATTAGCACGTCTAGATATTTATTTTTGTCCAGAGAAAACACAATAATTGTGATGTTTCATTAATTTACTAGTTATGTTTGTGATACCTATTTTTAATTTCACTAGGGATAATTTAAATATTGTTTATTTTATTATTATTTGCTTTTTGTAAGAAACATTTGGCGTGTTGTATATAAACACTGACCTTTTATCTCAACTATTTGTTTGTGGTGTTATTAATTAGATAGTTTTTGGCAGATGTCAGCAGCTGCATTTGCAAAAGGCCTCCTTGATCTAGAAGGGCAACTAACGCCAATCCTGGTTTGTGTTGTCTTCTCTTTATGGATTTGTTAGTGCATTTGGATCTCAAATGCAGATGATTGACTTTTTCATAGTGTGTCAAAGGTTTCACTTGTGAGCAAGGATTCATCAATGTTGGATGGACTTGACAATGCAAGTATTGAGATGAAAGAAGCAAAGGTTTGGCATGCTTTTCCACCCATTTCTTAATTTATTGCGGATAACCTTCAGTTTAATTGATTTTAAGCTACCTCATTACTATGATCCTGACCTAGATAGTATTCTGTGTTCACTGTTAACCAAGGACTTGACAATCCTCTCACTCAATTTGGCCTTTTCGCACACTCACTTAAGACCTGAACTAGATTTTTAGTTCACATCTCCAATCCTTGGCCTGCTAGGTGGAATATAAAGATGATTTTTTGTAGTCTATGTTCACTGTTAAGCTAGTTTAAGGAAGGGATGGGCTATGGATTAAATGAGTGCAGATGAAAAAAAAAAAAAAACCTTAGAAGCTATTTTTTCGTCCTTAATTTATGATGTGGTGATTGATTGTTATGAACTTGCAATCCTATGGCCACCTAAATTTGAATTTTCACTTAGTTTTATTCCTTGTGAAAATGTAGATATAATCCTCTGGATCAATTTTGTAGTGTTTTGTATTTAGAGATAACAAGCGACTTTTAATATAGATGTATCTTCCGTTTTTGTTATATCATTTTATTACATTAAGTACAAAAGATAATGTAATGTCGTCACTAGATTTTCTTTGTTTACTTCTTATTAGCCGGCTCTTTTGGTGATAAAGTAAATGTCAATTATATTTATTTTTCCTTATAAATTGTTTCTTGGTAAATGTGTTTTCACAATATAAAAAATTTAAAATGAATGAATTTGGCCTTTTCTTCACGTCAATAATCTATATTTTTGTAACAAAGTATTTAAAGTGGTTGAGGGGCTATGGATTTCAATTTGGATTTGTAAGTTTAATTTTATTCTTGTACTAGAGTTAGATATCTCGGAAGTTTTCAATTTTACATTATTTATTCTAATCATACTTCTACTCTTGTCCTTGCTCTTATTATTTCAGACTAGGTTGAATGAGATAATTACTTCTGGGACAAAAACTCTGAATAGCAATGAGCCTTATGAATCTCCTTGGATGACTGATGGAGCTGGTTTGCCTTCTAATGCTTTTGAGCTTCTGCCTAAATTGGTAATGATACAATTAAGAGCAGCTATGATTTCAGTTTACGCACTTCTTTTAACTTTTTTTGTCTAGGATATCTGTTAGAGAAAAAATATTTGTTATGGAACTATTTTGAGTAGTCGACAACAAACATGTTCTGAAGCATATTTTCAGTGTATAAAAGAATGAAATAAACAAATCACTGGTAAAAAGTTATCATTGGAAAAAACATGTAATAGTTACTAACAAATATATGCATATGAAGCATTCAATTGAATAATAATCATATCAACATTCATCATTCGTCTTGGAAACATTGGATGCTGACATTGATTTCCATTTATAGTGTAATATCTGAGTTCTTTGGAACAAGAAAATTAATTATTTTAATTAGCTTTATGTTTTATTTAAATAGGTGAAACTGATAAAGAAAGTTACTGAACAAGTAAAATTGTTGTCTGAGGATGAAGATGAGAAACTTACAGAGACAAGCTCATATGATATTATTCCTCCTTATGATCAAGCGAAAGCCCTGGGTAAGATCAATATTGATGTTGATCGTATTGCAGCTGGGTTACCTTGTGGAAGTGAAGGATTCCTTTTGATGTACGCTCGTTGGAAAAAGCTTGAAAGAGATTTATATAATGAACGAAAAGAGTAAGTATTTTCTTTTGTTTATTTCTGCAATAAATTGAGAACAATTTCATTTTGTAGTAATCAAGCAGATATAACAAATACCTAGATTTAATATAACAATGTACTTTTATCAAGTGATGGAACTCAAATTGAACCAGAATTAGATAAGTAAAACTAACAGCATAGCAAAACTATATTATTTTGTATCGATGACATTTTTTTACTTCAAAAATTTACTTGCAGCCGTTTTGATATTACTCAAATTCCAGACGTATATGACTCATGCAAGTAAGTTCTGTTTTCAATTTAGAATTTGTAAAATGCAAGTGTCCATATATTAGCTCCTTTTTGCCTTGAATTTCTCGTACTGTGTTACAAACTTACAATATATAGAAGAAAAAAATGCAAGATAATGTTTTATGACTTGTGAGCATTGACAAAGATAATCTTCATCATGCGTCTCTGGTTGCGTTTGAGATTATTAAACGTTTGGTGTACTAACAAGTTACAAATTAACAGATATGATCTCTTGCACAACGCTCATCTTAATCTCGAAGGGTTGGATGAACTTTTCAAAGTTGCTCAGGTAAAAAGTGATTACTGTAAATACATATTTAATATCTAAAATTGATAAATCATTAATCGTTCACCTTTTTATCATTAACACATTGAGTTTGATTGATAGTCTTCCTTCATTTTAAGTTCAACATTTTGTAAAAGTTGAGATCTTGTAATGTCATTCTTGCAATTATAATTTACTTAACTATAATTTGTTGTCATTTAGAGATTTTCATAAACAGAAATTCAAGAAAATAGTTAAAAAGAAAAAAGAATCGTGTCATTGTCAAACATAAATTTTTTTTATAACTACTAGGTTACATGTGAGCGATGAACACTTATATTATGACAAGATGTGTAGAAATTCATAGCACATCGTAATGTATGTAGAAAGTGTGAGCAAACATAAGAATATAGAAATTTAGCTATTGCAATTCTCTTTGATCTGCAGAGTTAAATAATATAGAGTTACAAAGGTGTCAAAACAACTTGACTTTATCATAACTAAATGTCTTAGATTTAGGTACTTTGAATCTGTGTATTTCTAGTTTTGTAGTTAGTTTAAGGTAATTTTCAAGTTTTAACATTGTTGATAGACTCTTGGTTAGTATTTTTCAAGTTCACATGCATAATTGCAATAGTTAAATGATAGTAGAGCCACTGACAAATTTGTGAGGTTGTCTTAACACATTTAAAATTATATAATAAACAATGATTGATGATTTAGTTAAATGTTTAAAATAAATGGAAAAAACCAACCACACCTGAGGCGTGGAGTCCATAAATCCTGCAAAAGTGACCAATGAAAACGAACACAATTGTCATGACTTTTCTAATAGAAATGAACAATTCAACTTCAAGGGAACATTTAGAGTTACCAAGACAAAACATCTATACACCAAGAAGACATTACTAAGACAACAACTACAACAAACGGATTGCAAGAGTTCAACATGTAACAATCCAATATATAACAAGATGATCTTAAAACATATGTTTAAGATAAACCTTTAATGTATGTAAATTCCTTTTATTAGGTGGTATTTTAGGTTAGTGGACAAAAAGATGGGTGGCAAGGTGAGGAGAACATTAAGATAAGCCTATAATATATGTAAATCTCTTTTGTTTTGTGGTATTTTTGGTGAACTAAATATAAAAATGGTTAAAGAAATTCATAAATATATAAATTCATTTTCTTGCATATTATTTGAATATATGTACAGTATTTTTGACTAAATTAATTATAAGATATATAATTAATATTGAAATAATCTAAAATAAAAACAAAAGAACAGATATTGATGAATATTTAATTTTGTTGGATCAATAAGGGTGAGTAGAGAGTAAATAGAGTTGAGTAAAATAGTTTTTGAGATTTTAAATTTCTTTTAGATTTAATTAAAACGCACAAGAGAATAGAAATTTTGTGTTCTTCTAGTGTATGGTGGAAAAGATATATATCACAAGAGTGTTGTCACTCTTCTGGTACGTTCTAGTTATCAAACCTTTCTTCCATAATTCATGAAAGTTGGGTCTGGTTGGTTTATTCTTATTTGCGTACTTTTGGGATATATTTTGTTACAGATACTAGCTGATGGAGTTATCCCAAATGAGTATGGAATAAACCCAGTGCAAAAGCTTAAGATTGGCTCAAAGGTTAGTTTGCTTTTTATGGAATGTGACCAAATTTTAGGATTATGTCGTTGATTATTCCTTCTCTTCTTTAGGTTTATTTGTATAAGAATTAGTCATGTATAGTATGAAAATGCCAAATTAATACAATTTCTTCACTCCATGAATTGCACTCCACCTGCAAAAGCATATGCTTTATAAAATGTGCTCTAAAATATGGTTTTAAATTTTTATTTATTATGCTTCTACAATGTCGAAGTTATGTTGTTACCTCTATCTTGTCTTTAAGCGCTAAATGTTTCTTTGATATCTTGAAATGTAATTATCGTATTTCTAGTATTTTTATTAGATTAGTTCGTACTTATATTTATTGTAAATTTATGACATTCAATTATGTAGTTTACAGTTTAATTTTTGTTGGTTAAGCAGACAAAGTAGCCACTAATCTCCTCGGTGAAATTTAACTGTCTACCGTTGAATTCAGATTGCTCGCCGTTTGCTGGGTAAAATTTTGATTGATCTAAGAAACGCACGCGAAGAAGCCATTAGTGTTGCCGAACTAAAAAGCAATCAAGACCAACATTTCATAACAAAGGCAATTGAAAAGGGAGATAAAGACCATCAATCAAAGATCAATAGCAAGAATGATGATGTGAAACGATCCAGCACGGCAAGTGAAATTTCGATGGACGGAGATGACGACGATGATAAAGAGACCAAATATCGTTTGGATCCAAAGTGAAAATAGTATTCTTGCTTTCATATAAGTATGCAGTGCAAGAAGCTGCAATTGATTTTCTCACTGTTGATTGTTATTTCTTTTCAGCTATGCCAATGTCAAAACACCGGATCGCCATGTCCGGACGCGACTTTACTTTACCTCGGTGAGTTTAAGTAGTTCACATTAACTATAGTGTTGCTAACATCTGGGTTAAAGGGCCAACCATTTTTCTTAGTCTCAAATGTACAAAGTTTTTACATTTTGTATGTTGTAGTAGAATTCACCCTTTGAGTAGTACTTCTACCTTTCAATGGCAGAACTTTTCTAATTTTCTCTATAATGGAATACAGAATTTTCAATGATATAGGCAGAAAATAACTAGTATCATTATTCTACCTAAGCTTGGTTTGCATTGTTTGGTTTTTTGGCTTCTGGCTATGCGATCACTAGAATAATTAGTATAAGCATAAAAAATATTTTCAAAACTGATCTTAACAATAAAATTAAAAGAATGGCAGATAGAATTAGTACTAATTCATCTTAGATACTCATTTACTCTCTAAAATTTTCTTCACCTCCACTAACTTTCTTTTGGTTGTCTATATGCATTGCCTCCCAAATTGGCTTATCATGAAACTCTGATCGTGTAATTATGTAAAATTGCAGTTCTGTTTGGTACTTTTTCTATAATTTGTCATTTCTTTTGTGGCAGGAGTCGCATATTCACTCTCTTATGAATGTTCTCCGTTACTGTAACCTGGATGAGTCTATGGACGGAGAGGATAGCATCATCTGTCACAGTGCTTTAGACCGTTTATATAAAACTAAAGAGCTTGACTATATGAGTTACATCGTGTTGAGGATGTTTGAAAACACAGAAGTAAGTACTTCCTTGAGCTTTTTTATTGATTATAAGAAACTTTTCATACCCTCCAGGTAAACCAAAAAGTCACCAAAATGTTTTCTCAATATTAACTTTTGCTTCTAATGGGTGATGGAAAATAAAAATTATAATTGAAGAAAGTAACAACTGAACAAACACCACAAGCTGGATATCTCCTAGGCTTGGCTGACAACAAAAAATTGTGTTTTTATATATCATATGCAATAATTAAAAAATACAGACTTTCCTTCCTCCAAATAATTACTTCTCACACATCTTCCACTTCCGCTTCGCACCTTTTCCATTCCCTGGCTTCTCCACTTCGCACCTCTTCCTAATATAAAATTTTTCAAATTTTTTATGTACCACTGTAACGATTGTATCAACTTTTTAGATCTTTCTTATTTATTAAAAATCTCAAAAGAAAATTATGAATGTCATAATGCACCTCTATGATTTGATTAGAGAGAGATAAATTACCTTTAAATAATTTAGTAAGTGCACAATTAATCATGATATGGCTATTAAATTTTTTGTTCTACTTGCAAAAAAAAAAAAGACGACAATGCATGAAAAGAACAAAAAAAAAATTCAAGCGAAAACATGAGGTTTGACGAAAACAATTCCCCTAATTGATGAGAACCTTGGGAAAGGGATAAGCCGTGATGTATTTAGATTTATAAGCTCATTTGATAACTAAAAATATTAGGAGAGCCCTACAAGTGGTTATTCGTAGCCTTATCCCCAAAGAGCAGTTAGGAAATGCTTGGATTTGGAAGCCCACTTGACATTAGATGTAACCAGGATCCTTCCCTCTAATTCATATGTACATTGTTTTTCTAAGTACAAATTGTTTCCAATAAATAAAAAATAATAAGCTTAATTGACAATATAATTAATGTTGTCCTACGAGTCTTGTTGTCTTGTCCTATCATTACAGTGAAGCCAACTAACACAAAAATTTGAAGACACACTACGCAAATAATATTTATCTTATTATCTTATTCTTCCCTTCGATATGCATCATTGAGGAAACTCGTGATGTCTTAATTTGTTTTCCAAGTCCGATTTAGTAACAAGAAGAACAACAATTTTATTTCTCTAGTAATCGCACAATGGACAATAATGTGGATACTAGTTTCACTGTGACACTAACAACAGAGATGACAGTGGGAGTAGGGTAATTGTGAAATTTTTATTTTGGATTTGATACCCTGTATTCTTCTTTTTATTAGGATTCAAGCAAACACAAATTGAATTAAATTTATTTCAGTCAAATAAAGTCTTGAAGAGGAAAATTTTGCAAAATACAAACGTGAGGAGAAAATCTCTGAAGGTACTTAAATTTGTCTTGTTGAGGTCTCCCACTTATAAGGGAAAAAGAGAGAGTATCTGCATGGTGATTGGAGAGATACTCTAGCTCTAAGCTGGTCAACGATCTTTGAAAAACTGAATTCCAAGGGCTGGTGCACATTTGACTCGTGTTGTCCAATGATGTTGTGTACACATGAATTATAAGTTCTCATTACAAGATAAGATACTAAACTAATCTTATCTTCTCTGTGAAAGGTAGCCAAACCAAAAATCCCTATAATAGACTAACAACTATATTTAAAACAAAAATAACTACTTGAATGTACATAATCTAAAGTCTTTCCCGTTTAGTCTTGAGTTATAGAGTTATTCTTATCACATGAAATGCGATTTTAGAAGCTATAACGAGCGCAAGCCTTTTTTTTTTTTCTGGTTGATGACAATTATAATGATCTTTTCTTTTCATTTGCCATTGATGCTAATTGAGCCCCTCTTAAGCCTTCTTTTATACAAGATACTAGTGTCTTTAATTTTCAAAGTCTACCGAGTTTTATTTCTGTGGCTTATTCAAAGTTTTATTTTGGAGTGGAAAAAAATCTACCTAGTAAGGTAGGGAGAACATCTTAAAGCTTTGAATATTATAATATGGTCTAATGGTCCTACTGTTGATAAACCGAAAGTTTCCCTTTCGACACGGAATCGAGAATTTCAGATTTATTGCAAAAAGCAGCCACTTGTACCGAATGCCACTTGTACCTTACAGTGGCCTGAATCTCGAGTAACATTATTTTAGACCAATGAATCATATGCTGCTCGTCATTGCATATTATTTTTCTCTTCAGTGCTTCTTATAATACGAGCTAAATGCAGGTAGCTTTAGAAGACCCAAAAAGGTTTAGGGTTGATCTGACTTTCAGCCGTGGTGCTGACCTCTCTCCCTTGGAGGTAATGTATCTTCTTTGTTGTTCGAAAATTGAATATATTAATTGAATCTCGTTATGAAGAAAAATATATCGCATCAAGTGGAAAGTAGAGTCACCTAATATTCATTTATTAGCTCCTCTTTGTCTGAAAAGGTTGGCAGACATCGTAAATGTGATGTCACTGATTGAAAATAGCGTATACATTTTCTGGAAACTAACATTTCAGTGCCCATTTGGTTTGCAGAAAAAGGACAGTGAAGCAGCTTCATTGCATCAGGAGCATACACTCCCAATAATGGGTCCGGAAAGGCTTCAAGAAGTAGGATCATGTCTGACTCTAGAGACAATGGAAAAAATGATCCGCCCATTCGCCATGCCAGCAGAAGATTTCCCCCCGCCGTCGGCCCCTGCTGGATTCTCTGGTTACTTCTCCAAAAGTGCAGCCGTTCTGGAGCGTCTGGTAAATCTCTGGCCTTTTCATAAGCACGCAAATCCTACTGGGAAATAACATGTACTTCCCAGTCCCAGGTATCATTTTTCATTTTATGTTGTGTTGTTTGGTACATTCTTAATGTTGTGTTTATTGAACAGCGAAAGTGAGTCGTTGAGTCACAAGGAATTCAACAACAAAAGAACAAAGCAATGTTGGTTTGAATATCATCCTCATACTTCGGCATTTATACCCAGTCATGCCTCCCTTCTCTCTACTTTGTTATTTTAGTTAGAATAACAAAAATAATGATCCTTGGCCTGGAACTACCACAGAGAAGAGAACCATGGTGGTAGAATACCAAGGAGTATAGTTCTTTGAATAAAAAGAAATTACTGGATTGGATCTGCAGCGAAGTAATTTCATATAAAAACTCTGGGATGGGAAAAAATGGAGGTTGGAAAGAGGATGTAGATAGAAGCAAATATAAAAACCTTTATTCAAATCCCAAGATAGATAAGCTCAAAGGGTAGATACTACTCACTGGTGGCTTCATCAATTCCCATGAAATTTGATTATTAAGGAGAAACATAGTAGTAGTAATGGAGAAGATTGGAATCACTTGTGCTTTTCGACTTTCCTCAGAAGCTCATCCTTCCTCGCTCCGACCACCCTGTCCAGCACCTTCCCTTTCTTCACCAACACGAACGTTGGCATGGCTTGCACCTGGAATTCTCGTGCCACTTCCTGAATTCACATCCAACCCCTTTATCATTACCAATATATGAGCGCTAATTTCTTTAAGTGAACAAGTGAAAGAAAGATTCGTACAGATAACTCGTCGACGTCGATCTTGATGAACTCCACGTCCTGGAACTTGCCGGCCATGGCCTGCACTTCTGGCTCCATCATCCTGCACGGGCCGCACCAGCTCGCCGAGAAGTCGATAACCATCTTCTCGTCAATCAAATTTCACCAATTGAACGAACAGAAGAAAAAAGGGGAGTCAGATCCCTAATTTCTACGTAGAAACGAAATTGCTGAATGGAGGGAGAGAGAGAGAGAGAGAGAGAGAGAGAGAGAGAGAGAGAGAGAGAGAGAGAGAGAGAGAGATCACCAG
>CM039525.1:13071124-13082138 GCA_022433055.1 Begonia peltatifolia | reverse complement strand
GAGAGAGAGAGAGAGAGAGAGAGAGAGAGAGATCACCAGCTTGGAAGATTCCTTGGAGGAATTGAAGTGGAGCTGCCATCTAGCCGATGAGTGAAACGTGAGCACCTGAGAAGACTCTGACGTCGCAGAAGTCTCCCCCTCGCCTGAGCTCCCTAACCAGCTTGATAAAGTAGCTCCCATTTTTTCTCCTTTTCTCTTCGTCGCAGAGTTCTCTCTCTATATATTCCCTCTTTTATTCCACAATAAAGATTCTTTTCTTTTCTTTTTCCGGTGTTTTTTTTTTTACCTTTTTTTAAATTGTAGATAATTCAGACCTTGTTCTTTAACTGTTACTTCGACCAATATTCTATCTCTTGTAATTTGTCAATTTAAACCTCAAACTATCTTCTGTTTGTATAAATACCTCCAAACACATTAAGATGTAAACACACATTTCGCTAGGTCATGACCTTAATCCACAAAGTCGTCGTTTTAGTTAACAAATCGACTCCTAGAGGCTCCACACTTTTCGTGGCATTGAGATCAAGGGGTGATCTCTTCGTTCTTATCCAATGCTTTATGAAAGCACTCGATAGAAAAGGGGGGGACCTTTGAGTTGCCAACGGTAGATTTGTTAATCAAAATATATTTTAAGGGTGATTTTATTAACAAAAATATCATAAGATTCAATTTGTTAATCGCCTCCTATTTATTTTTGATGATATATTTGATAATTATCTTATTTTTCTCAATTTTCCCCCTCTCTCTTTCTCTCTCTTCATTTACTTTAATAGTTGTAGAATCCAAGACTTTCGTTGATTGTTCAAATTTTTTCATTTCTTCTTCAATGGCAGAAATCGTTTCCCCTCGTTTTCTCATCCTTCTTTTCGCTGCCTCTTCCCTTCTCCAAAATCATAGGTTTCTTGACATTGCTCCATTCGTCTCATCCGCTTCGTGGCAAAATCTTCGGGTTGTGGAAACTTCTTCGACGACAATAAGGCAGCAAGTAGGCGATGCTTTGGCTGAAGGCTGAAACTCGTTCCTCTTCACAAGATATTGACCATGTCGCTCTACTTTTAAAGCCGAGCAAAAATAAACGGAAGAAAGCTTCTACTCGTGGTGGCAATGGAGTTCAACCAATGTGCGTTTCCCAAGGCACATTGGTTTCCCCTTACAACAAAATCAAAATGGCGAAATCAAAACAGAGCATCGTATATAAGAAATTACATTCCAAACACTTCAAAATATTATCGTTGACCTGATTTCTCAAAACGGCATACGCACAATCCTAAATCGACAACCAGTACTAGTCATTGAAAATTTAGAATCATTTGCCAATTGTCTTGAGCATTTTCTAACAAAATTAATCACAAAATGTTTACTTAATCTATGTAAACACAAAATTAGCTCAAATAAAGCAAGCGTAAAAAAGTTTAAAAAACTGATAATAACTCAATCTCGAGCTAACAAATGAGATGCAAAAAAGGCCAACAAATTGGTCGAAAAATGGCATACAAATCTACTGTAAAATCAAAATATAAATATGTGAGACTCATTTATTGAAATGGAAGAGGAACACCATGCTTCTTATTTACAATAGCCATTGCCATGTACCTGGTCCCCATTCCGATGGGCGCTTGTTCTTGAGGTCCCTCCCAAAATGGTGCTTCACCCTCTCCAACCAGACGCCAGTATGCGCTTCTCAGAGAATCTGCTTGCTCTGCTGTGCAGTTTTGGAGCAGCGCTTCCACTCTAAAGTTAATCCCAAGGCCACCAAGAAATTGTGACTGCGTCATTGGCCCATGTACAGCTACATCTCCTATGGCAATATAAGATTATGTAATTCTATCATATCCTCTCCACATAATAATATGAAGTATTCTGTCCAATTTCTTTAGCTTTAGGCATGATTAGCAAAAAAGAGCAGTAAAAACTTTCTAATTAATGGAACTTAAGAAATGCTTGGTTAGAGTCACAAATATATTGTTATCCGTTTCCGAGGTTTTTTTTTTTTTTTTCCTCTGTACATGAAAAGCTATTTATGTTCTTCCATGGTCAGTAGTTTTCACGAACTAGTAGCAACCGTATGAATATTGATAGTAAGAATTAATTCTATGGCATTTCCTGTTATGTCCCTCATTTATCAGTTTTTATAGAAGAGCATAGACGTCTCCACTTTCTGCTTAAGTTAATTATCTTTTTTTCTTTCAATTATCAAGTCATCCTCTTATTTATTTTCGTCATTGGAGGTAATAGAGCAAGAAAGCGAAGGCAAGGGTGTGTACCTGAAGCTTCAATAGCAGAGTGACGTATTGAAGCAAAATCAACATACGCACTTAGATCAGCAGAGCCAGGATTGTCCAGAATGTCCACAAACTTATGTTTTCGAATTGCCTGCAATGTTTATACATATGTGATCAATTGAATGCTGAATAAAAGAACAAATGTTGTCTTCTAAAAAATAACAATATTGGTGAAGTAACAAAAAAGAAATTAAAAATGGCAGGGTGACAGGGAGAGAAAAAGGCAGGGATTCTCAGCAAATATTTGTAAAATAAAAAAAAAAAAAAAACAAAAAAACAAAGAAAAAACTGATAAAACGTGATCAGCAAATATTTGTAAAATAAAAAATAAAAATAAAAACTAAGAAAAACTGATAAAACATGATCAGAAAATAACTTATACATCGCAGGATAGGAAACTACAGGACCTGCAAACTATCTGAAACAACTCCATTCAGGCCATAATCAATTATAAGAGCACCGCCTCCATCCAAATTTACTCTCTCAGAAATTGTTTGAGTCAATTCAATTGCTTTGGGGCAAATTTCAATGTGACTGAGCTGTGATATTTCTTCGCTTGAAGACCATTTGCAGCGTTTCATCAGGTAGAGAGTTGCAGGCGTTGCCTCTGGAGATAGAACAAAGCGAAACCTAAAGAACAGATATAAGAAATATCAGATAACTCAAAACTAAGTATGGAAGATTATTCAAATGACTAAGTCTTACGTTGAATCTTCTGCCACATCGACCATTTTCTCACACCAACCACGAGAAGTTTTCTAGACATAGAGAGAGAAAGAGATTATAACGCAGATGAAATCTCTTGCCAACATCGAGGATAAACTTAGCACTCTTACAAACAAACATTAAAGATATTTTCATATGGATCCAATTATACAAGCGAGCCAGTAACTACATCCGGCAAAACTAAGAAGCAAACTCGATGTTGTTAGATAGATAGAAATATAACAAATTTACTATACATGTGAATTTAATCGAATAAAAATAATTCACAAATCACGTACACACAAAGTACAGCTGTCTGGGTATGCTTATATTAATATTTCTTTCAGAGGGATATATAGCACTTGGCAGAAATAATTATTCAGAAAGTGCAAGTCAGATAAAGCAGACAAACCTGAAATTGATGAACAGGTAAAGCATCATAAAACTCATGAGCAATGATGATTGTTGGCACTGGAGACAGAGAGAGAAAGGTTTCTTTAGTTATTATACTAATGAAATAGACAAGTTGTTACAGAAAAAAATGAGTAAGAAGATTAAACCCATACATCCAGAAGGCACCTGCTCCAAAGCAGCATGCCATGATACAGGGGTCTCCGCCAAAGTGCTTACCACCCTTTTATCTAGATTGTTAGCGATGTTATTGCCATCCCTGCATTTCAAGTTGGCGTGCTGTAGCTTCTGCAATGCTGGACTGCATTCTACTAGGTGTACATGCAGTGATTTGGTGAAGTTCTTAAATTTGGAAGTGCCCTGCATAAAAAATAAAAACAAAATAAAAAAACTACACAGTTTTAGAAGGGGAAAATACATGGACAAGTCCATCCATATACACATGAACGTAAAATGGAGATTATTGATATGTTCGGGAAGCAAGACGAAAAAATATAGAATATAAAAGGAGGTGGTTGATATGATACACATCCATACACGAAGAAGATCAGCCATTAGAGTTCCTCTTCCAGGGCCCAACTCAACTAAGTTGACGCTATTTGGTTGTCCCATTTGCTCCCACAGACACATGGCCCAAACACCCACCATCTGAAGCTCATACAAGTAACTATCAAGTGAGAAGAAATTTTTCAAGGAGAGAAAATAATTGAAAAATCATGGCTCATAGACTTTTACAATGAGACTCAATTACCTCACCAAACATCTGGGTAACTTCAGGAGAAGTTATAAAATCCCCTTGAGCTCCAAACACATCCCGATTGATGTAAAAGCCAGCTTTGGGATTTGTCAAAACTTCCTCCATATACTCAGCAACAGAGATTGGTCCCCCACGAAACTAAAAAAATACACAGTTATAGAAGAGTCACAATAACGCTCTGGATTTCAACTATATCTTTACTTTTTGTTTGTTTGTTCAGGAAGTAAATAAAAAGCAGTCCACAAATTTTTAAAATAAACAGTACCTGAAAACCAAATCTAACAAATCAAAGCAGGAGAGTAAGAAAAAGGCAAGATACAAATTTCTTATTAATTTTCTGGTGCTTCTTCAAATTCTAAGATTCTGGCATAGAATAAGAAATCTATTTTTACGAAAGATAAAATCACAGCCACTGCGATGAACATTAGATCCCATTACATATTCTTTTTATGAAAACATAAATCTACTAAGAACCCTAATCTATCCACCACGTCTACCAATAATGCTAAAAACTTAGAAAATACCATAACAAACTAAGCAACATCAATTCATTGAGGACTAACAAAATGATAAGTTTGGAGGTATTTAAAATCTAAGTTTTATGCCTTATATTAGATGGCCTTAAAATTAATAATTAATTGGTCAAAGAATATTGAAGTCTATAATTTATTACATTTCACTTGGTTTTATCATCCTTCTTTTATGCTAGAGGTTGGAACAAAATTTAAAGAAAAGAGATGCAAGAAGAAAGGAAGAGATAGCAGAGCAGCAGTCGTGACTGCTCAACACCTCTCATTCAAAAGAAATAAGCAGATGCCAACCCAACTCTCTGAGCTGCGGCTCCATATCTGCAAAACCTGCAGCGCCCTTTAGGGAACACATTTTTTTCCTGCAACTCGAGACTCAATGTTGCAGTTTATGCAACCTAGCGTTGTAGCATCATTACAATGCCTGGACTGTCTGCATACAGAGCCACAAAATCATAGAACAAACATTGCACTTGACACATAGCATTGCGTCTTTGTCCCAATACAAGAATATTATCAACAAGACAAACAAATTTCTGAAGGAAATATTTCAAGACCCGATTCAATAGCCCTTGAAAGGTTGATGGTCCATTAGTGAGCTGAATGGCATAAATAAAAAGTCATAATTGCCATCAAGTGTTCTGGAAGTTGTCTTGGGAACATATCTTGCCCGAACTAATATGATGATTGTCGAATTTAGATCAAACATTGAAAATACCTGAGAACCCTCCATTTCATCTAGCAACTCGTCAATAATTGGAATTGGAAAATTTGTAGGGAGCAGTGACCTATTTAAGAGTTCGATAATCCACACAAAATCACTAGCTACCATGTTTTCTCTTTACTAGCAAAACCAGATACGAAAATGAGCTACAACTTTCCCGAATAAATTTTGACAGCCAACATCTTACCTATTAACCTTTCATCTCATTTTTGTGAGCATGTGGATACCTATATGAGCGGACATATATTGGAGTCACTCCATCTGGAAGAGTAATGACATGATCATAAAAATGAGGAGGGGGCACGTCCTTGGAAAACTCAAACATATGTTGGAAATGATGTAATAGTCGTTGCACTTCGTCTGACAATGACTCTGAAATTGACGGCTTATTTACCACTTATGCTCTGAACGCTTCATCCCCACCTTTGACGCCTTTGAAGATCTGAGTGAAATTTGTCTTGACATAGGCTCAGATCACCTTGGAGGATAATGTAAACATCAACTATCTTCGTTTCCATAGTAAAGATATCTCAATTAATATGCATACTTTCCATTGGTTGCAACCATTTCATATCGAGAATAACATCTGAACTTCCTAACTCTAGGGGCAGATAATCATCCACAATATCAATGCTTCGAAGAGACAACACCACTTGGTGACACATTCCCTCGCCTTTCACGGACAATCCGGCTCCCAACAACAATCCATAAGTTCTCGCCATATCCAACTTCAAATTGCATTTATTAACAATATTAACGGAAATAAAATAATGAGAAGCTCCACAATCTATTAATAAGACAACCACTCACCTTTTATTGTTCCTTTCAATTTCATGGTTTTAGGCGACGTCAACCCAACTACCAAGTTTACCGATGATTCTTGTGAAAATCACAGATGGAACCATCCTGCCGGAAAGCTAACAACTGTTCACACAAAAGACCCTTCTTGTGTCGGTCAAAAACCCTCCCTCAGAAGCCGCTTGAAATCCTTCTAGCTGCGGAATGGCCGACGGCTATCCTCCATTGGTACCACATCAGAGCCTTGTCATCTAAATATATAGTTAACATCTCGATTTTCTCCTCTCCTGTAAATTTGTAAAATGGAAAAAAACTTCCATACTCGGAAAGCCCAGTCGTTCGGATCTCCACCTTCAAAGATGGTGAGTTCGACCTGTCTAAATAAGAACTCACTTCAAATTCCAGAATCTGGTTGTTGCTCCTCCGACATGGCCCTCATCTTCTAGGCAATGTGATTTCTGGTTAACCCAATTTCAAAAAACCTCGGTCATTTTTTGCTGGTCTTTTTCGCTTGGTGAATGGGTTCAATGTATGACATAATTCATGCCTCCAATCAGTCCAAAATATTAGCAACATTTTGAGCCATGGGTTGTTCAAATATAGGAATCTGATCAATTCCTTCCTGTGTCCTGCCCAATTCTCTCTGTAATTCACTACGGAACTCAATGATATTGTCTTCCATAACTCCCAATCAACACTCCACTCTTTTTCTTGTCATGTTGAAAAAAAGGGCTCTTATACCAATGTTACATACCCCTGGATCAAGTAGATTGATAATTCAACAACTTTTACAAACAATTAGAGAGGTCTGAATCTCTCCCTAAGAACATCCACAAAACACAACATAAAAACTTCCCCATGAAGGAGCAGTTGAATTGGAACATGTCATCTCAGGGGGCATTTGTGGAGCTGAAAAACCAGGTCACGAGGACACACATATTAGCACTACCAGATTTTCATGGGAAATTTGAACTTGAAGTAAATGCTTCTGAAGTGGATATTGGGGTCGTGGTTATGTCAACAGGTCGGCCAATAGCATTTTTCAGTAAAAGCTTGTCTAGGAGGATAAAATGCAAGTTGGTGTATTGATGCTAAAATTAATGACCTTAAAATGGGGACCTAACGTTCTTGGACGGCGATTCACCATTTATATGGAACAATGTTCAATCAAGTTCTTACTTGAGCAAAGTTAATAGTTCTAGAGCAACAAAGTTAATTGATGTGAGTTTACCATGACATTCAAGCCTGGTAGAGAGAATAAAATTGGTGATGAGCTATCATGCAAGCAGGGTGATCGAAGTTGGAGCTTTTTCTGCCTATTTCAGGACGTCAATTTTTCTGGACGTGGCATTTTTTTGTCTGCCATTTATTCGAATTGCAAGATAATAGCTGTGGCCATGTTTGTCAATTCCAACAAGCAGGTAGTCTGCATATCGGAAGACTCCTTAAATTGCTTGACTGAATCTTTTAGCTTCTGCACATTAATTCCTTCTGCCACGATTGATGCCAAATTCGAAAACTGATACCAGTTCTACCCAAAGGAGATGATGCAAATATTTGAAGAAAAGAAGATCTAATATTTTTTATTAATATTATTGGAAAAAAAAAAACTCTAGGACTTTAAAATACATAAGATAAACCTACTTTCAGGAAAGATAGTAAAGCCTACAACAATATCATTGGAAACGAAAACTAAATTCAGGAAAATTAGAACGAGGTACTCCAAGAGAATACATGGTATTCAGAAAGATATATGTTAACAGATACTAACCTTAATAATGCCTTTGAGGTGCTTGACGAGATCGGAATCCAGATGGGTTGGTTGATGCGAATGTTCTGCCGTTGGACCAACAAATAAAAGAGAAACAGTAATTGATGGGAAAACAAAAATGAAATAATTTATAGCTAAACATAAGAGAAAATGGCAGGAGCGTACGAGGAGGATTGTACAAGCCAGAACGATCAATGGAGATGGTAGCCGAGGGGTGAGAAGAAGGAGATGCATCCGTATCGTCTTCCGCGACATGAATGCTAGGAATTTGGGAGGAAGAAGAGGAAAAAGAACCTCGAGCAAACGGAGAAGCCGAAGATGGGGAGCAGAAATGGCCGAGCAGGGGACGAGCATAAGCCCGGTGTACTTGCAGCACTCGTCTCAGCATTTCGCGACTCCCTCCCTAATTACCTAAGCCATAGTTGGTCCTTTTTATCTTCTTCGTTCCATTATTTATTTGAATTATGTGTAATTCTTTGCTCCATATGCATCGTCCAGTGCCACCCCCTGTAGGGGTGCAACACCCACCCATTCGGACGTCCTTCTAATGTCTTGCGACAGCCAGTTAAGAATGGGTCTAAGTGTAGAAAGGATTGATTTATCAAACTTAACAAATTAAACAATTTGAAACTAACGTGTGTTTATGGAGCCTAACAAGTTAATAAAAAAAATTTAACTCGAGTTGACTTGTGAATAGCAAGTGAATAAATGGAGTCTAATGACTTATTATCTCACGTAAGTTTATAATATTTTAGAAGATACTTTATGATCTATGATCTAACAACATATAAAAGCATGACTAATTTTATTTTATTTTTAATTATTTATCTACTTTCAAATTTTGAGTCAAAAATTTTGACTTTCTTTTCGTCTCAACTTTGACGGTCTATTACCAAAACATGAAAATTAATATTATCATTAATTTTCATTGGTTATTATCATTCACAATCAACACTCTTATTTGTAAAAATCTTTTAATTATTATACTCAATGATGATTTTGATATGAACCCACTAAGAATAGCAAGATTCAAATAAAATTAGAAAAATAGTTGTAAATCAGTTTCGAAAATAAATATAATTAACAGATTTTGACTCTTTCTCTACGAAGAGAAAAAAATTAAGATTTTTTTTTTCATTTAAACTCCAAAATAAAAAAAAAAATTTTCAAAACTATCAAAATTTACTATTCATCAGACAAAACTTCAAAGTATTGAAAATCAATAATTTAAATTTTTTATACCAGTTTGGGTAGTGGCCTCTGCAGAGAGGCCATTCGGTGTAGTTAGACCTATCAGCCTCCCTTTTTTTGTCCAAAATACAAATTTAGATAGGATGAAGGCTGGCCGATTCGATTAAACTGGTCAACCTTCACCCTAAAACCAGCCAAACTCGTGACTTCAGTCACGAGTTTTGGATTTTAGCAGGGAGGTCAGCTGGTTTAATTGTTTTTATGTTCACGCCACTATTTAAACACACACCACCACCCCTTCCCTCACATCGAAATTTCTAAAACTCATACAACTAATTTTTTGCTCAAACAATATTTCCCTACGTTCACCGGCTTAGGTATGAAGTTTTTTTTTATCATTTACTTTAGGAATTCTAAAAAAATTAGACTTTTTATTTTAAATTTTTTAATATTTTTATATTTTTCTCTATATAAGTGACGACTTTTTACTTTATGCAGCAATATTTCTCTGCTTTCACTGGCTAAGTATGAAGTTTGTTTTATTTTTTAAAATTAGATATTTATCTGTTATACTGTAGTTCTGTTATCATTTTTCGTATCGCTTATAATAAAATTGTAATTGTACTGTATAAATAAATTCTGTTTAATTAGACTGAAATTTAAGTTCTGTCTTTCCGGGTAATTTATAGGTTTTTCTGAAAATTATCTTGATCAGTACTTTCATATATAATATTGGGCTTAATAGAGAGGTTCACAATTCTATCATATAATCTTTATCTTACTATTTTTTATTATATTGATATAAGAATATTATAATAAAATACTATATATTTGTTATTATTACATTTTATACAAATTTTTTTGGTTGTTTTTATATAAATTCTAAAAATATGGACATGCTAATTTAATTTATTTTAATATTTGTATATTTTAACACTTTCTTTATATTAACAATAAAGATGGATTCCGATTTAAGTAAATCAGTTGATTTAGACGAGAGATCAACTGGTAATATCGAAATGGAGTGGTATTTGGACGGCACTCCAGCATATGGTGATCTACGAACGTTCGATCACGAAGATGAAAATGAAGAAATATTCGTGTATTTGACCTTTAATACTCTAGATGATGAGCTCCAAATACCAGTCGGCTCGGATGACGATGAGGTGTAAAGTAGACCGATAAGAGAACAAATAGTTATGGGCTTTCATTTGGATAAAACATATGGTTCTTTAAAAGAAATTAAAGATGAAATATGCAAATATTCTTTGGAAAACGATTATGGCATAAAATTCACGAAAAGTGAAACGAGGCAACTGACGACTGAGTGTGAAAATGGATGTGAGTGACGACTGCTTGTCTCGAAGATGCAAAATGAAGATACGTTTCAAATAAAAAGTTTGATCAACTCTCACAGGTATTCGAGCAAAGTTGAGAATCGACACGCGTCAGCAAAATGGGTGGCGAAACATTACCTGGACATGTTCAAAAGTCACCCTACTTGGGATATCTTATCTATTATCGAGATAGTGAGGAATGATTTTACTATCGACATTTCACTCAGTCTTGCTACCAGAGCAAGAAACGTAGCTTGAACCCTCAACAAAAAGAAGTGTGACGAACAGTACGAGTAACTATGGTCGTATGCAGCCGAGATATTCAGATCAAATCCAGGTAGCACAGTGAAAATTGATGGTAACCCAGTAGGCCCTAATTCATTAAGATTCCAAAAATTTTATATATACATGGCTCTGGCAAGGTAGAGTTGTTGCAGTATAGTAAACCTGCTATATGTTTGGATGACTGTTATCTGAAACGGCTGTGTTCCAGCCAATTACTCACAGCCAT
>CM039525.1:12971156-13071114 GCA_022433055.1 Begonia peltatifolia | reverse complement strand
CCTCATCCGTGCAGAGCATTCCATTGGTGATTCTCACTTCCAGCGATGATTCTCTTTGGTTTTCCTCTGTTTCTTCAAATCAACGGTAGGTTTTATTTATTTCTTAGTAAATGGTTAGTATTTTGGTTGTTTTGAGTGTTAAAAACGAAGTTAGAAAGAGTGTTGTGTGGTTTGGTGAAAACCTAGGAGTGAGTTGTGGGAAATCAAAGTTAGAGTTGATTTTTATCAGTATGTTGGTGTTTAAGCTGGGAGTAGAAGTAGATTACGGGATTTTATGAGTAAGATTAAGTGTTTGGATAGCCGAGTGCTCGATTTTGGAACAGTTTTCGCTCGGCCACGTCCGGCCAAGTTTTAGGTGTTGAATTAGGAAATGGATGAAACTGTTAGAAACTAGACGCCATGAGGAATCCGTAACATTTCGAATCGTCCAATTCGGACGAGTATTGAAGGAGTTATGAATTTTCGAAGATAAGTCAGAAATTGAGTTAGGATTCTCGGCTTAGGCCGAGTGGGGGTTGAGCTGTTGTTTCCTTTAGAGTTTACGAATTTAATGAAAAGTAGAGCTAATATATATGTGGTTTTATTGGTTTTTTCAGTTAACGTATGAAGTTACGGAGTGCGAGGAATTTCTAGAACACCATGTAAGTAATGCAGTAGTAGTTTTACTTTCGGGCCTACATCACAGTTCAGTAGGATGCATTGCACATTTATTTTATGTTATGCTTTGAGATATGCATCGTGGTTTTAAATTACGAGACGAAACGAAAATGAATTTTCATGTTTTACGAAGTGAAACAATAGAATATGAGGAAACGAATGAAATGAGAAGATACGTAAGAAGATAATAAAGGTGAGGTTGAGTGGTCTTGTCCAGTGAGGTGGACCGCGAAGTGTATCACTCTTCCTCCGCTTTACGTGGTAACCTTGTCCAGTGAGGTGGACCGCGAGATGTATCACTTTACTAGTTCGAGTTTGACCTTGTCCAGTGAGGTGCACCGCGAGGTGTGTCATCTCGACCTAGCACGTAAAGAAGAACTCAGTAGTAAGAAGATAAAGATGATGTAAAAAAGAGATGAAAACGAAAATAGAGACGAAACTATAGAAATTGCATATGTAGGATGTGTTTGCTTACAGTGTTTCGTTTTTATGCATTACTTACTTAGCATTATGCTAATGCTTGATTTCTGTGATGTAGGTGACGACGTAGCAGCGAGTGAGTATCTCGAACATACTAAGAACTAGGAGACAGTTGGAGAAAGACGTTCGTGGGACGATTTGGCCGTCTGTTAGGGCGTTTTGACCAGGGCGAGCGTAGGTCTGGATGGTAAGGTATTTTGAGTCAAATAGAGTCATTTTGATATAAAACCAGAATTTTAAACTTTTAAAGGATGATTCGATGTATATAACAAGAATTATAATTGTTTTGAGGATTAGGGATGGGGTTTTAAACGTTTAGTTCGATTTCTGTCCACTTTCTGCGAAGCAATTGTCGACCAAACCCAGCAAGTGTCGACTGTGGGGGTCGACCTGCGCGGGCAAAGCTAACATAAGTGTCGAACGAAGTCTATAAGTGTCGACTGATTAGTGTAATCTCAGTGAAGGTGTCGACTGCGGGGTTCGACCTGCGCGGGTAGAGAGGATTAAGGTGTTGACCTGTGAAAGCAGGTGTCGACCGCTCTCTGAGATAAACGTAGAAGTGTCGACCGACGAGAAGACCAGAGAGAAATGTAGTGTCGACCGATGAAAAGCCCGAGACAACCCGAGTGTCGACCGGTGTTCGCAGGTGTTGACCGGGTCTCTTTTTTATGTTTCTTAAAATTGAGTTTTATTCAAACTGATTTTAATTAATTTTTCCACTGCGATGCCGTCTAAAATGCTTTCAAAAACGTCATTTTAAACCGATGAACAAAAATTTCAAATTTTATTCAAATTCTTTTGAGCATAGTGAGTGAGTAGTATAATTGAACGAATCGGAAACGGGTAGGTTTCCGGGGCGTTACAGTTATGATATTAGAGTCATTTGGTCAAAAGATTCAAACGATTACTCAACAGCGTCGATCGCCGCACGACGTGCTTCGACAACTGTAAGTGTTTAAGTTTAGTGTTATTTAGTAGATACTTATGACAGTAATTAACTATCGTCCAGGAAAGATAGTCAAAAATGTCTAGACGACCAGGACATCCAAGAGTGTCGAGAGAGACAACCGAACCGAGAAGTGAGAATGATTTGATGATGATTCGACGGTTGACAGAGTTAGTAGATCGGCAGTCTCAGTAGCTAGGGATGTTGCTGAATCGAGAAGTACAGGGAGGTGCAAGCCCTAGTTCTAGTCAGAACCAGTCAGGTGACCGATTTCGGAGATTGCGGCCACCGACTTTCGAAGGACAAGTATCAGACCCGATGGCTACCGAGAAATGGATCCGGGCAGTAGAGAGCATGTTTAAATACGCGAAGGTGGAAGAGGAGGATAAGGTTGTGTTGACCACATTTCACCTAGCAAAGGATGCTCGATTCTGTTGGGAGTCTATAGAGGCTACCGTCGATACTCAGCATATGGCTTGGGAAAAGTTCAAGAAAGCCTTCTATGATAAGTATTTTATCAGCACAGTTTAGGCAACGAATAGGATGGAGTTCTTGCAGTTAAAGCAAACTACTTCAGTGACGGAATACAACCGGCGATTTGAGTCTTTGTCCCGATTTGCCAGCAATTTGGTAAGCCGGAACAAAGATAAGATGTTTCAGTTTGTACAAGGATTGAGCCAGAAATATACAAAGGAGTAAAGACAGTGGGCATACAGAATGTGCCTTACTCCGAGGTGGTGGCCAAGGCATTAGAGGTGTAGGAATTCGAGATGAAGTGTGTTAATCAAAGAGAGGCTTCCAGGAGGTCTTTCAAGGAAGTTGTCCCACAGCAGAGCAGAAGTGTCTCTCAGCCGCCACAACAGAGATGCACTAAAAGATTTATCGAGGGTTCTAGTAGCTAGGGAAGTAGCAATAGGCCTCAAGAACCGGTACAGTATCCTCAGTGCCCTAAGTGTATAAAGTATCATCCGGGTGAGTGCAGATGGAACTCCGGAAAGTGCTACAACTGTAATGAAGTTGGACATTTGGCCAGAGACTGCTTGAAGTCCAGGGTTGTTCGGTGTTTCAATTGCAACGAGGTGGGCCGCATTAGCAGAGATTGTCTGGCCTTAAAGAGAGGTCCTACGCGCACAACACCGAGGGTATTTGCGATAATTGATTCGGGCAACGAGGATCAGCCAGCCGTGGTGTCAGGTACCATACTAGTAAATTATGTACCTACTTATACCTTGATTGACTTTGGTGCTACACATTTATTTATTGCGACCACATTCGCGGTCAAGTTAGACGTATGGCCATTATCGACGAATTGTAGCTACGAAGTGATGCTACCTTCTGGTGAGAGGATGCACTTGAATCAGGTTGTATGAGATAATGTGGTGTCTGTGGGAAGCAAAAATTTATTAGCTGATTTCATCATTATGGATATAACGGGATACGACACAATATTGGGAATGGATTTGCTATTCAAACACTATGCTACGATCGACTACAGGTCGGGGACAGTGAGATTTCAACCCCCAGGTGGGAAGAAATACATCTTTCAGGCCATGAAGAATGTCAGAAGAATATTTGTGATGGCGTCTTTTAGTGCTCGTCAAGTTTTGATTGGTGAGTATTATGGTTTTCTCGCCAATATTATAGATATGCAAATTCCCAGGGATTCGAGGCCGCAGGATGTTTTAATTGTTCAAAACTTCTCTAAAATTTTTCTAGAGGATTTATCTGGCTTGCCCCCGAATCGAGAAATAGAGTTCGCTATAGATGTGCATCCAGGAGCTGAGCCGGTATCAAAGAATCGCTACAGACTGGCGCCAACGGACCTGAAGGAGTCGAATAAGCAATTAGAAGAATTGGTGGAGAAAGGATTTATACGCCCTAGCTTCTCGCCGTGGGGAAAAAAAGATGGGTCGTTACAAATGTGAATCAACTACATGGAGTTAAATAAGCTGATGATTAACAATAAGTATCCCTTGCCAATGATGGACGATTTCTTTGATCAACTCCAAGGTGCACGCATGTTTTCAAAGATTGACCTAAGATCGGGTTATTATCAGTTAAAGGTCAGGCCAGAAAACATTCCGAAGACAGCCTTTCGGACGCGGTATGGACATTACGAGTTTCTAGTGATGTCATTTGGACTGACGAATACTCCCGCTGCCTTTATGGACTTGATAAACAAAGTGTTCCATGATTATCTCGATAAATTCGTCATAGTATTTATCGATGATATTTTGGTGTACTCTCAGAGTGGGAAGGAGCATAAGGAGCACTTGAGATTGGTGTTGGGGACTTTAAAGCGACACCAATTTTATGCCAAGTTTTCTAAGTGTGAGTTTTGGCTGGATAGGATTCAGTTCATGGGACATGTCATCTCAAGTGATGGAATATCGGTGGATCCAGCAAAGATCCAGGCCGTTAAGTAGTGGCTACAGCCGAAGAATGTCATGGAGATACGGAGTTTCCTCGGGTTAGCAAGTTATTATAGGAGGTTCATTGAAGGATTTTCAAAGATAGCAGCGCCTCTGACCCGGTTGACGAGGAAAGGCGTGAAGTATCTGTGGTCCGGGGATTGCGAACATAGTTTCCAGAAGTTGAAATAGAAATTGACTACTGCTCCAATCTTGACGCTTACTATCGAGGACGAGAAATTTAGCATTTATTGTGATGCTTCTAAAGTAGGTCTTGGATGTGTGTTAATGCAGGAAGAAAAGGTGATAGCTTACGCTTCTAGACAGCTGAAGAATTATCAGCAGAATTATCCGACACACGACCTAGAGTTAGCTGCGATAGTCTTCGCACTAAAAATTTGGAGACATTATCTGTATGGACAGCCGTGTGAAGTATATTCGGATCACAAGAGTTTGAAGTATATCTTTTCTTAGAAAGAGTTGAACATGAGGCAGCGGCGATGGTTAGAATTCGTGAAGGACTATGATGTTGAGATTAAATATCACCTCGACAAGGTGAATGTAATGGCCGATGCTTTAAATAGGGTGATTGCGTCAACGTCAGCTATGACTTCAGGCATGCCTTTAGCTTTGGATGCGGAGTTTCAGAAATTCAACTTATAAGTGGTGACGACTGTCTCGACCATGTTATCAGCTATGTCCTTACAGCCTACGATTTTGGAGAAGATTAAGCAGACCTAGAAGAACGCCGCTGAATGCGAGGAAATTAAGTCAAGCATGGCTTCCAACAACAAGTCGGAGTTAAGTTATTCGGACAACGGAATTCTTAAGTTTCGAAATAGGTGGTTCGTTTCGAGTAATGAAGAACTACAAAGAGAAATACTGGCTGAAACCCACTCTTTGAGATTTTTTATGTATCCAAGAAGTACCAAGATGTACAGAGATCTTAAGCAGCATTATTGGTGGTCCGATATGAAAAAGATTATGGCGAAGTATGTTGAGGCATGCTTAGTTTGTCAGCAGATTAAGGCTGAACACCAGAGGTCAGCGGGAAAGCTACAACCATTGCCTGTTCCCGAGTGGAAGTGGGAACAGATATCGATGGATTTTGTTGTTGGATTGCCTCGAACAACAAAAGGTTATGATGGCATATGAGTAATTGTGGATCGATAAATTTGGAGACATTATCTGTATGGACAGCCGTGTGAAGTATATTCGGATAACAAGAGTTTGAAGTATATCTTTTCTCAGAAGGAGTTGAATATGAGGCAGCGGCGGTGGTTAGAATTCGTGAGGGACTACGATATTAAGATTAAATACCACCCCGACAAGGTGAATGTAATGGCCGATGCTTTAAGTAGGGTGATTGCGTCAACGTCAGCTATGACTTCAGACATGCCTTTAGCTTTGGATGCGGAGTTTCAGAAATCCAACTTATAAGTGGTGACTACTGTCTCGACCATGTTATCAGCTATGTCCTTACAGCCTACGATTTTGGAAAAGATTATGCAGACCTAGAAGAACGACGCTGAATGCAAGGAAATTATGTCAAGCATGGCTTCCAACAACAAGTCGGAGTTAAGTTATTCGGACGACGGAATTTTTAAGTTTCGAAATAGGTGGTTCGTTCCGAGTAATGAAGAACTACAAAGAGAAATACTGGCTGAAGCCCACTCTTTGAGATTTTTTATGTATCCAGGAAGTACCAAGATGTACAGAGATCTTAAGCAGCATTATTGGTGGTCCGATATGAAAAAGATTATGGCGAAGTATGTTAAGGCGTGCTTAGTTTGTCAGCAGATTAAGGCTGAACACCAGAGGTCAGCGGGAAAGCTACAACCATTGCCTGTTCCCGAGTGGAAGTGGGAATAGATATCGATGGATTTTGTTGTTGGATTGCCTCGGACAACAAAAGGTTATGATGACATATGAGTAATTGTGGATCGATTAACCAAGTCAGCCCATTTCTGCCAATGAAGATGACATATTCTATGGACCAATTTGCCGAGCTAAAAGTATAGAAAATCATATGGTTGCACGGAGTTCCGACCTCGATCGTATCAGACAGAGATCCGAGGTTTACGTCAAAGTTTTGGAAGACTCTGCGCAAGGCTATGGGTACGCAGCTCAATTTTAGTACGGCATTTCATCCTCAGAGGGACGGTCAATCTGAGAGGACCATTCAGACTCTGAAGGATATGCTTCGAGCTTGCGTATTGGAATTTCAGGGTTCATGGAGCAGATACCTACCATTGGTGGAGTTTTCATATAACAACAGCTTTCAGGCTACGATAGTATGACTCCTTACGATGCTCTTTACAGCAGGAAATGCAGATCTTCGATATATTGGGATGAAGTCGGCGAGGCAAGATTAGTTGGTCCAGATATTTTGCAGCAGACGGTGGAGAAAATTGCATTTATTCGGCATCAAATTTTAACTGCTCAAAGCCGACAGAAGAGCTATGTAGATCGTTGGAGAATAGAGTTAGAATTTGAGGTGGAAAATGAAGTCTTCCTGAAAGTTTCGCCATTCAAAGGAGTTGTGAGATTCGAAAAAAGAGGCAAATTGAACCCAAAATTTATTAAACTATTTCTTATTTCGAAGAAAATAGGAAAAACAGCTTACCAGCTACAGTTACCAGCATCAATGGATGAGATCCACAATGTATTTCACGTATCCATGTTGAGAAAGTGTATACGAGATCCTTCCAACGTCATGGTGCAATAGGATATAGAGGTTCAACCCACATTGACGTATGAAGAGAAGCCAATGGAGATTCTGGATTGTGCGGTGAAAATTTTACGCAACAAAGAGATTCCGCTGGTGAAAGTATTATGGCACAACCACAACGTAGAAGAAGCAACCTAGGACCGGCAACATGACATGATGGACCGATATCCTGAGTTGTTTAGCTAGCAAATTTTGAAGCAAAATTTTTGTAAGAAGGGTGGAATGTAACACCCAGAATTTTCCGTTAAAACTAATTTCGGATGTACGTAATTATAATCGGCAGAGTTTTGGTCGTAATTGGGAACGGAGAATTTTACCATTAAGTGAAAGATTATTTTGAGGCTCATGTAGGGGTGAAAAATTTAAGAATCCAACCGGAATCAGACCATGTAACGGATTTATTAAACGGTTAAGAGTTAACGGTGAAATAATAATTATGATTATTATTATTTTAAAAAAATAGAAATATCAAAACAACTCAACGGTGTTTTCTCCCCCGCGCATTCCTCTTCTCTCCTATCTTCTCCTCCCTCATCCGTGCAGAGCATTCCATCGGCAATTCTCCCTTCCAGCGACGATTCTCTTTGGTTTTCCTCTGTTTCTTCAAATCAACGGTAAATTTTAGTTAGTTCTTAGTAAATAGTTAGTATTTTGGTTGTTTTAAGTGTTAAAAACGAAGTTAGAAAGGGTGTTGTGTGGTTTGGTGAAAACCTAGGAGGGAGTTGTGGGAAATCGAAGGTAGAGTTGATTTTTATCAGTGTGTTGGTGTTTAAGCTGGTAGTAGGAGTAGATTACAGGATTTTATGAGGAAGATTGAGTGTTTGGATAGCCGAGTGCTCGAATTTGGAATGGTTTCTGCTCGGCCACGTCTGGCCAAGCTTTAGGTGTTGAATTAGCAAATGGATGAGACCGTTAGAAACTAGACGCCATGAGGAATCCGTAACATTTCGAATCGTCTAATTCGGGCAAGTATTGGAAGAGTTATGAATTTTCGAAGATAAGTCGAAAATTGAGTTAGGATTCTCGACTTAGCTATTGTTTCCTTTAGAGTTTACGAATTTAATGGATAGTAGAGATAATAGATATGTGGTTTTATTGGTTTTTCCAATTACCGTACGGAGTTATGGAGTGCGAGGAATTTCTAGAACGCCAGGTAAGTAATGTAGTAATAGTTTTGCTTTCGGGCCTACATCACAGTTCAGTAGGATGCATTGCACATTTATTTTATGTTATGCTTTAAGATATGCATCATGGTTTTAAATTACGAGACGAAACGAAAATGAATTTCCATGTTTTACGAAGTGAAACAGTAGGATATAAGGAAACGAACGAAATGAGAAGATACGTAAGAAGATAATAAAGGTGAGGTTGAGTGGTTTTGTCCAGTGAAGTGAACCACGAGATGTATCACTATTCCTCCGCTTTACGTGGTGATCTTGTCCAGTGAGCTGTACCGCGAGATGTGTCACTTTACTAGGTCGAGTTTGGCCTTGTACAGTAAGGTGGACTGCGAGGTGTGTCACCTCGACCTAGCACCTAAAGAAAAACTCAGTAGTAAGAAGATAAACAAAAACAAGAGTAGAGACAAAACTGTAGAAATTGCATATGTAGGATGTGTTTGCTTACAGTGTTTTGTTTTTATGCATTACTTATTTAGCATTATGCTAATGGTTGAGTTCTGTATTGTAGGTGACAACGTAGCAGCGAGTGAGTATACTGAACATGCCTAGGACTAGGAGGCAGTTGGAGAAAGACGTTCGTGGGACGATTTGGCCGACTGTTGGAGCGTTTTGACCAGGGCGAGCGTAGTTCTGGATGGTGAGGTATTTTGAGTCAAATAGAGTCATTTTCATATAAAACCAGATTTTTAAACTTTTAAAGGATGATTCGATGTATATAACAGGAATTATAATTGCTTTGAGGAGTAGGGATAGGGTTTTAAACGTTTAGTTCGATTTCTGTCCACTTTCTGTGAAGCAAGTGTCGACCGATAGGTCTAGTGGTCGACCAAACCCAGTAAGTGTCGACCGTGGGGGTCGACCTGTGCAGGCAGAGCTAACGTAAGTGTCGACCGAAGTCTATAGGTGTCGACCGATTAGTGTAAACTCAGTGAGGGTCTCGACCCCGGGGTTCGACCTGCGCGGGCAGAGAGAATCAAGGTGTCGACCTGTGAAAGCAGGTGTCGACTGCTCTCTGAGATGAGCGTAAAAGTGTCGACCGGTGCTTCATAGTGTCGACCGACGAGAAGAGCAGAAAGAAACGTGGTGTCGTCCGGCGTTAGCTAGTGTCGACCAATGAAAAGCCCGAAACATCCCGAGTGTCGACCGATGTTCGTAGATGTCGACCGGTGTCTCTGTTTTATGTTTCTTAAAATGGGGTTTTATTTAAACTGATTTTAATTAATTTTTCCGCTGCGATGCCGTTTAAAATGCTTTTAAAAACGTCGTTTTAAACCGAGGAACAAAAGTTTCAAATTTTATTCAAATTCTTTTGAGCATAGTGAGTGAGTAAAAGAAGTGAACGAATCGGAAACAGGTAAGTTTCCGGGGCATTACATGGACACTTATTTCAAATCGACAAAATGTACAATGTATTTTTATATGTTATTTCAAATTTTGGGATGTTGTGGTAGTAATATTATTTTTTTTACGCTGGTTTTCGTGCAAATATCAGGGGTTGGAGAGAGCTGTTCGAGAAGAATTCAAACATGCTGAACATCGCTTCTGCCTCAGACATATGTATGCGAATTTCAAAAACCATTTTCATAGCAGAGTGTATAGAGATGCGATGTGGAACGCGGCCAATGCACCCACGGAGGACCATTTCAAGCGTGAAATGCGGAAATTATAACAGTTGAATCCAGATGCCCACACATGGCTTCTAGCAGAAGAGCCTAAGTATTGAACTAGTTACACCTTCTCATTGATTCCCAAATGCGAACTAGAATTGAATAATTTGTGTGAGTCGTTCAATTCATTTCTTTTGCCAGTCAGGGACAAATCGAATCTGACCATGATCGACATGATTTAAAAGTGCTTGATGACTCGCATCGTGAATAAGTTTGAGAAGGTGGCCCAATCAACCAACCTCCTATGACCTTAGATAAGGAAAAAAACTTGATAAGCTAATAAGTGCATCTGGAAATTGGAGTGCAACGTTTGCGGGAGCTGCACTATTTCAGGCAGCAATGGGTACGAACAATCCATTGTTGACATGAATTATGGTGTGTGCAACTATACCAGGTGGAAGCTTATAGGAATCTTGCGTGTCTATTCCATTTCTTGCATGTACAAGATGAGAGTAGCGCCAGAAAATTACGTACATCCATATACTACACAAGGCAAGATACATGCAGATGTATTCACACTACATTCGTCCCATTAGCGGCCAACTAATATGGCTGCTCGTAGAAGGTATACACGAAGTCCTCTCGCCCAAAAGAAAACACCTACCTGATAGGCCGAAGAAGACAAAAGTGCGACATGTCGAGGAGCCTTCAAGTTCGAGAATTAGTAAGAACTTCATCCTGTAGTGTCGTATATGTCGGCGGCATAATACACGTAATTATCCTAACTGGGGATCAATTTCAGGCGCTGATTCGCAAGACACATTTATGAGGTTCAACACATTTGACGGGACACACGAATCTTCGAGACGAGGTCGTGGTAGAAATTGTTGATTTTTTGTTTGCGGAGACTCGAGATTCATTCTTTTATTTCTTTATTTATTTAGATATACGTTAATTATTAATTTAATTTTTTTATGATACCATTTATTAATTTAATTTTGAAAGCTTAATGAAATTTTAATTAATTATTTTAATTTATTTAAATAATACTTATTTATTTAAGTTTATTCAAGTATTTAATTTATTTATTTTTGAAAGTTGATTGAAGTTGTAATTAATGATTTTATTTTAGAGTTCACCAAATTTACATACATAAACTAAACTAAATTACGTCGTTGAGTCATTATCGTCTTCGTCGTTGCCGTGGTTCACCGTCCAATTCTGAACACTCGCATCCAGTCCATCAACTATGCCTATGAGGCGTTGTATGTCCTGCTGCTGATTCTGTTGTATTTCAAGTACTTGCTGCTGGTGCGCTGCTGTATTTGATACATCTGTCCGTACTGTATCTGATACAACTGCTGCTGGTGCGTCTATTGTATCTTATACATCTGCTGCAGATACTGCCTCATGCCCCATCCACTAGTCTCCTCCTCCTCATAGGGGGCCAATGGCGGCGATGTGGTCTCCTTCATCGACACTGCCCCAGAGGTGGAGGCCATTTGATCACTCTTCAACACTCAAACGCCATCGACTTCCATGAAACTCATCTGCATCAAATGCGAGATGTTAAATATGGCGGAAGACCTTTGAACTGTTCTCTGCTCACCAACCGGTAGCTGAATCCCAGCTCGATCAATGAGCTTCATAATTAATGCCCCCGTACAGGAGGCTCCTCCTGGATACCCGCCTAATCTCGCGCATGTGACTTAAAATCAAGAAGCCATAGTCAAAAGACTTCACGTTGCACAACTTCTCCATGACATAAAGATCCATGCAGCTCACGAGATTTTGATCTCTCTCTAGCGACAGAAGTGTGTGGGTTAGCATGTTGCGAAGAACCCAACATCTAACATTCAAATCTCTGGTTCATGGCTTGACGAACACCTCGATGTTGGAATTGATATGAATTCTCCTAAGAAACTCTACTCCCTCGGGCAATGAGAAAATAGGGCAGTCTTTCGAAGCATTATAATATTGGTCCGCACCTTCGATAGCAAACTCCAGCACTTAATTCACTGTCTCTGGACGTATCATAAGCTCCGTACCAATGATATACGTCTTCATACCAGTCAAAACTCTGGATCTCCCAGTTGCTGTTAAGTTCGCGTAAAATAAGCGAACTATTCTCTCATAGACATGACTCCTCAATATACACACCCCGCGTAGACCGATGTGGTCAAACATATCTTTTATCCCTAACGACTCCCAACCTGTAAAGTTGATAGACATACAATGACTAACTGAGCGATAGCGCAAATCTCGCTCACACTTCTCTTTACACTCTTGATTATGAAATTTCATGGCATTTGCGCTAGTGCAGGTAACCGATCTACTGAAATCAACATCCATCTTTGTCACTAGTTGAGTGTTTACGTAAATCATTTTCAAATATATTAATCTGAAAGATGTATTATTATAATGAGATAATAGAAGTGAAAAATAAAGTAACATGTATTTCAATAAAATTGGAATTATATGAAAATGTATAGAATTAAATTGATATAAATTTTAACTTATGAAAAATAATAATATATTTAATCCTAAAGTAAGGGTGTTGAGGCCGACCGGCTCAACTGGACTAGCCGGCCTCATAACAACAAAACCTGTGACCAAAGTCACGGGTTTTGTTTTTTAGCGCGGAGGTCGGCCGGTTTTAGAGTGAAGGCCGACCAGTTTGATTGGATCGGTCCGCCTTTCCCCTATTTAAATTTGTATTTTGGGCAGAAAAAGAGAGGTCAGCTAGTCCAACTAGGCCGGTCGGCCTCCCTGCGGAGGCCACTTCCCAGACCGGTATAAAAGGTTTAAATTGTTGCTTTTTGTTATTTTAAGATTTTGTTCGATGAATAATAAACTTTGACAGTTTTTTTTTTAAAATACTCTTTACTATGCATTTTTCACTCTATCAAATAATGTGACATTGTGCACCATCATTAGTATGGGATGAGCTCCACTAGACCATCATTGCTTTCACATGGAGCTATCACAAGTTAATAAAAATATATATTATTCATTTATCCAATAGTGTGCTAATAGACTTCTGATTTTGCATATCAAACTGGTCGAGGACACGCTTCGAGTATTCTCCTTGATAAAGTTATAGAATACATCTTTATCTATTTCTCAAAATCTGAATTTTTAGAATTTTCTTCATCGCATCCAAATTCTTTATATAAAACTGGTATCTGAGTTCCTTCTTTAAATTTTGAAATTTCAGTTTAGCTTTTCCTGCAATCAAAATGTCGTCTACATATGTTGATACGATGTTCTTTCTGATACTGTGACTTTTACATAAACACAACTATCATATTTAGTTTTTACAAACTCAATGTTACATATAAAAATGTCAAACCTTAAATTCCACTACCTTGGTGGCTACTTAAAGTCAGGGCAATTTTTTTAGAAAACATACTTTATTCGAATTTCCATTCTCAAACATTTCTGGTTATTTTATGAAAATGATTTCCTCAAAATCCTCATGTAAGAATGTTGTCTCCACATCCATTTCTCTAATTCGAGATCCAATGTTGTCACAATTGATAAAACCAACCTTATTGAAATCTGTTTCACAATCGGAGAAAATATTTCATTGAAATATATCCCTTATTGAAGGTAACCAATCTCGCATTGAACTTTGATTTTCTCTTGTTGTTTTTCTACAAGGATGTCATTTCCTCATTCATAGCATTAATTCAGTCACTCTTATCATTGTATTTAATAGCCTCCCTGTAAGTCTCGGGTTCCCCATTCTCAAGATCAGACGAAACTAGAATGACATATACAACGACATCCACATATCTGAGACATTGAGTCTATTTCACCACTCGTTTAGTCTTGTTCCGTGTGAGTTGATTATCCATCATTTCTCATTCTTCCACTAAACCTTCTGACCTAGAAGCAACCTACTCAGTATGTTGATTAATTACCTTAGACATATCTCCAAAGCTAAAATCATCTAGCTCCTCCTAATGCACAATTTGTGTAGCTTCACTCGACCTGACTTTCGTGTCTTGAGCCAATTGTAATTTACATGACAATTCCTTCTCATTAAATGCCACATCACGGCTAAGAATTATTTTTTGCTTGCCAGGTTCGATACACCACAACTTGTACCATTTCACACTGTCTGGATACCCCAAGAAAACACACTTCTTGGCTCGAGGCTTTAGTTTCTTTTGTTTGAATAAGCCACAAACCCAAATACCTTTAGCCTCTTATAGTTTGTTGGTTGCCGTGTTATAACTCATACGATGTTTTGAACCCCAATGTTGTGGAAGAACATAGATTGATAAGATATCTCGTGGTTGTTATAGTTTCTGCCCATAACACTAGGGTAAATCCAATGTAAGGAGCATATATCTTATCCTCTCTAAGATAATTCGATTCATCATCTCGGTCATGTCATTCTATTGTGGAGTGTGCCTAACAATCTAATGTCTCACGATGCCTTCTTTTTTTATAGTAAGCATCAAATTCTAAAGAGCAATACTCCAAATCATTATCAATTCTCAACTTTTTCACCCTCCAATTGGTCTAAGTTTCCACCATATCTTTTCAGATTCTGAATATATCAATTACCCGATATTTCGTCTTCAGATAATACATCTAAAGCCTCTGTGAATAGTAATCAATGATAGACATGAAATAATGTGTTCATTCCATTAAAGCAACCTTGGTTAATCCTCATAAATTGGAGTGAACATAATCCAACACTCCTGATTTATGCATAGTCGATGTAAACTTCAATCGGCTGAACTTTACAAGAACACAATTCTCACAAAACTCCAACTGCGATGCTGCAGCATCACCTCACAGGTTCTGTTTCGATAATTCATGAAGTCCGCATTCACTAACATGTCTGAGCCTAAAATGTCACAGTTGAATTTTTTTTATTTTACATTATCAACAATATTTACATACCCGATAAAAATAGTTTTACCGTTCATATAATATAAGTCATTTCTCTGAAACTCTTTCATCACAACCATCAGCCCTAATGATTCTCATGTATTGTTTTTCAATTTTCACCATGCACCCAGAATCATCTAACATGTCAATTGATAAAATATTACGTTTAAGCTAAGGAACATACCTGTTGTTCTAAATTTTTTGAATGCATCCATCGAACATCATAATTTGCACTGAACTAGTGCCTTATATGGTACATGATTTGTTGGTATCGAGTAGCACCTTTCCACTTTTACATTGCTGGAAATCTCGAAATCACTTCTTCCTTGAATTTATATAAAAGAACACCTCAAATCAAGAACCCATTGATCATCGAAATACTTCGATTAAGCAACCAAATTGTTTGAAGAGTCAAAATTGTACAAGACCACAAAGGCATCACTACTCTCGATATTCTTCTCAACCATCTTTCTCTTGGGTTCATGGTCATCCTACATGAGTGTACTTCTTTGTTGCAAAAGAAGCATTTATTGTCTTGCCTAAACTTTGATCGTGTTTTATTCTTTGATTTTTTCTTATCACGTGCAAAAACTGAGAATTTTAAAGATATTAATCTATGGGTAAATTTTTTGCGTTGTTGACTAATGACGTGTCAAGGGTTTGACCAATTTTTGTCATTTTTATTCCATGTATATTGTCATGACCTCAGGCACCGCATCCCGGTTCTCAGGCCGCCGACAAAGCTAACCTGCTCCTTTACCTATTTTATCCCAAATCTTATTTGAAAATACGCAGTGGAAATTAAATTTAAAACATTTAAAAACGTAACGATAAAACTATCGCGTGAAAGTGATGACTAAATTAATTTTTTTTTTAAAGAAACCATCGCCGCCGGCTGTCGGTCGAACGACTCAGCCGTCGACGTCGGCGTTGACGCCAATCATTGGGGTCAGACCCGCAACTTGCCGCGTGCCCCCTCCTCAACACCATGCACCCATTGCCCGCGCCACGTGCACACTGCGCGCCTTTGTCGCACACCTCACGCGCACTACCTAACGCTGTGCGCGCCATACTCGACGTTGTGTGCCCTGCGCGTGAGCCACACTCGACGCCGCGCGCCGCACGCCCCACGTGCCACCCTCCATGCCGCGCCGTCCTACATAAGCACGCCTTGCGCGTCCCACCCACTACGCTGCGCACCCCGCGTGCCACCTTCCACGACGGGTGCTCCACATGCGCCACTCTCGATGCCGCGCGCTGCGCGAGCAACCCACTGGATGCCGCTTGCCCCACTCAACGCCATGACGTTTTCCCAAAATTTTGATAGAGTAACGCCTATAAATGTCAATCTCAAACCTTAAAATCAAACCAAAAAACAACACAATATCTCCCAACAAAATTCATCAATATACCCTGACCAAAATTCAAACCTATTAATCCATGTTCTAATTCATATCAACGAATAAAACTGAGTTTTAAAGAAAGCAAATCCATCAAACTGTTGACACCAGGTTTCCACTATACAACAAAAAATCTATACTTGAAATCCATCTAAAAAGATCGTTCCAAAAATACAAAAGACCCTCAAAGCAGTCTCTCTTAACCCCTACCATACCTTACCATAGTCCACCAAGTCGATGCCCTGGTCGTGCGCCGCCATCTGCTCACTACTCGTGGCTAGGCTACTGGTACTCACCGTCCTGCTCGACTACACCTAAACCACAAAACACAAAGTAAGCCTAATACTTAGCAAGTAATGCGTAATGAAATGTAAAGACTGTCGATGAAATCCTATCACATGCAATCTCTACACTCTCTCTTCCATGTTACTGTGTCCTATCATTGTTTCGTACAATCCTCACACTGAGTTTGGAAGCGGATCAAGTTTTCCAAGTTGATTCTTTGTCAGCGTCGAAGGGCGAATCACTTCTTTCTAGGCCCGTCATGCAAACCGCTGTCAAATTAGTTGGCCCTTGCGCAACACTGCCACTGACACGTCGCCACCATCTCAGCTCAACCAGCAACGGGGCCCACAAGTTGCATACAAATCCCCTGACCACGATCCTCACGCCGAGTTGGGAAGCAGATGAGGTTTCCCAAGTCAATTCTTCGTCTGCGTTGAAGGGCGAATCACTTTCTTCAAGGCTTGTTTTCACTATCCTCACCGTTCACATGTCACACTACTCGCTCGTGCTCAAAACCATGCTCAAATTCATTTTCATGTTATTTTCAAAACATGATACATGACTGAAACAAAACATACAAAATATGTAAATCATCCCTACAGTCTTGTGGTGTAGGCTCATAAAGGCAACACGCATGCAAACACTACTTACTTGGCGTCATTAGCTTCTGTGATGCTCAATCTCTATCCGACACTCGGGCACAACCTATCACATAACCAATTCACATCAAAATTCATCCCAAAACTCATCATACGCACTAAAACTACAATTACCTACTCGGCCCATGAAAGTCCAACCGAAACTGCTCGTTAACTCATCTCAGTCAAAAATCAACCTAAACTTCGAACGCTTATAACGTTTCCTAAGGTTATCAAAATCACTCGATTCCAGTGATTAAACGCTCCTCATGGAGCCTATTTTAACATACCATGAAGGTTTCTAAAACGAACAACCAAAGCTAGGGAAAAAAATCCCAAAACAGAATCTGTTTTATGCATAAAATTTCATATTTTTTGTTTCTACTAAAATTCAACTAATTCTCCCTCCATTCAATCACATTCTAATCCATTTAAGTATAAACTAACAAAATTGGAGGTTTCCAAATTTGAAAATCCAAAATCACAGCCTCGGTGTTCCCGGGTTTTCAAGAATCCGAAGTCCTCCTCCTCCAACAGGTTAAATGACATTTAATTCTCTTCTAAACACTCTAATTTCTAGCATGAAATTCTCAGAATTCGAAACCAAATCAAATCCTACAATCGGTCATCAACAGAGAGAGAAAAGAGCAACTAACCGAGAACTCTTCTACATAGGAAATGAAGAATCGAAGGTGGGGCTTCGTTCGCCGGCGGGAAGAAGACTGAAAATCAGCATGGACGTCGCCGGAGGAGGCGCTGTTGTTTTCGGGCTTTGCTCATCTTCGGGCTTCGCTCTAGGGCGTTCGTCCGAAGAACAAAACGAGTGGTTTCCACGAGAAGCCACTCTTCTGTTATTTATTTATTTATTTTGTTTGTTTTGTAAATTATCGATTCGCTCTCACGTGTTTTGATCCTCCGTATTTCTGTTAAATTCTATACTTCTTTCGTCTAATTCCTTAAATTTATCTTCCTTTCATTTTCAATTTAATCATACCGCTAAAACTTCTCGTGAAATTTAAACAAATAATAATCTAAATTAATTTGAAAATAACTAGTCTGGGATACTACACATACGATTTTAGTCAATCAGTCAAATTTGAAAAATTGGACGTTGTCAAGTAAGATTTTTTAACGTGCAAGGAAGATATGTCATATTTTGAATGAGTGTCACAGTCAGGTTTGGTCGCTATTTAAAATAAGGTACACTTGTATATAGATTATATTGTATTTTATTAATTAATAAAATTTTATATAATATAATAATTCAATTTATTATTAAAATAAGAATATTTTTATTGAAGGAAAAAAAGAAGAGATATCCACTTCTCCTTGTTTTTTTCCTCCTGCAGAGAGAGAGAGAGAGAGAGAGAGAGAGAGAGAGAGAGAGAGAGAGAGAGAGGCCTTTGATTGTTATGCTTTTGGTGCTAAAGCATTTAGCTCGAAGAGATCTACAATATTATAGAATGGAGCTTTAAAGGTTGGTCGATTTTAAATATGTTTTTTGTCAAAAAAAAGTTTAGGGTTGATTTTTGTCGCCCACAAACCCCATTTTACTTGGGAATTTTGGTTTGGTTTTACTTAGGATGATGTTATGAGCGTTTTGGGCGGAAAAGATTTGGAGGAAGACTGTGATCTGGCCTTTGGCCCAACTCGGACCAGGGCATGCAACGGCCCAAGCCCCGAGCCTGATTCGCTGCGACATAGGCCGAACTTGCCCAGGACTCGTTTTTTGTCAATTTTTCTATTTTTTTCGATTTTCCACCTCTTCTTTTCTAGTTTTTAACGTCGATTTTTATCATTGTTTTCTCAAATGGTTTCATCGAGTTAGAATTGATCTCTAAGGCTACAGCTTCTGTGGGGAAGTGGAGGAACCATCATCAAGATAAAGGTTTTATGCCTTTTGCATTAGCATTTCACAGTTTTATGAAAAAATGTATTTTGGTGAGTTGTCACTTATAAAATTATGACGGGACGATCGCCAACACGTTTGATGCAAACCTTAGATATTAGAAAATCGGAGATCTTCAACGAATGGAATAGTTTAAAGGAACATGCTTTCGATTCAATAATGAAGTAAGGAACTAAGACCACTGAAAGATCAAGGTCAGATACGAGTGTCCTAGTGGATTGGAACACTAGGTGAGACACCGATAATTAATGCAATAATGAACAATATAAAAATGCAGAAAGTAAAGAGACAGGAGGTTGTTAACGCAGTTGGGCAATTGCCTACGTTTGCGGGGTCACGCCCAGATTTAAAAACAATTTACAGAGTTTACAAAGTTACAAAGCATTCGGTTTAACACAAAGTAAGACTCCATCTTTTCTTTGTCGCCGCCTCTTTGTAATTTCCCAAGTGAATATATTTTTGCGAGCTCCCCTCGACTTAAAATCAATCCCTCCTGAAATCTAACCGTGACAAGATCCTCTTGTCGATGATGACTCCTCTCAGAATCCGTGTATGGCAAGATCCTCTTCCCCACGATCAGAACTGCTCCCGAGTTCCAGCCAGCCTCCTCCCGAGGCTGAGCTTCAATGAAAAATAACAAGGAAAGCACCTTTGACACTGCCAGTGACACTTGCTGTTGTCTTTGAATGCTTTCAATAATCAACTCACTCAGAATAAAATCCAATCAAGAACAGAGTGTGTATTATAGTCTTTAATAGATCGAATAAATAACAACTCACATCCACACGTAAGTGTGAGGGAGGAAAGAATAACCTGTGGCACATGTAATTGTGAAACGAAGAATAATACGCCGCACTGTATTCTGTGAGAGAAGAATACTTAAATATCGTTTGCAATAAATCTTTCTAGTTTTACTTCAAATATTTTATCCAATAAAAAACGCACAGAATAAGAAAACTGAATCCACAAAATTTGGATTTGTGAGATCGGGTGCAATTTTTGTAGAAAATCGTTGGCAAAGAATCTAGAACAAATCTTTTAGTTGCTGTGATCATGTATCTTGCTATAATCTAACTTAATAAAGTCACAATCTTCAAATTAGCTTTCCAAAATAATAACTTCTCATAATGTCATGATAACTTGCTCTCAAGTAACAATCTTTCAAATATTATTTTGTTAATTATAGATTAAATTACAAATTTCTTTAATTGTCAATTGTCAAAAAATCAATGCCAACAATACTTAGCATTTACAATCTCACCTTTTGGCATTTTTTGACAAAATTCTAAACTCCCCCTGCATGCTGCAAGTAAGAACAACGAAGCTCCCATTGCTCCCATTGAATAGAAATCTTCCATATCATGTAGATAATATAATGCAGGTGTATAAAATACAAAATACTCCTCATTTTTGCCACAAAATAGCAAAAGGGTATAGAAAATATCTAACAATAAAATTTGGTCCACTAGGTATATATAAAAAAAATTAGGCAGAATCATCATCATAGGAAACCAACCCAGTTAGAGCTGTTGGCATCTGCTCACAAGCACCTTTTTCTTGAACAACGTTATTTTCACCAGCTGTAAACCCACCAGATTGGCTGGTACAAGGAGCTTGATTGTTTGAGACACCCTGAGTGACACTTGGAGAAACATCAATCTCCTTAATACTCTCCTTTTTCTTGGAAATATTGTCACCAAGTTTCTGAACATACCTCTTTTCGATAAGATCATTAAGCAATCTTGTAACACTTTCTTTCTCTTTTCAAGGACTATTTGCTGATTGTCGAGAAATTTTAGCTCATCCTCAAGCAGCTTAATAGAGCAAGACAATAATGCAGAATCAGAAGCAGGAACACCCTCTAGTACATCTTCGAGATCAATAATGTGATCACCTGCGAGAAGCTTATAGCTAATCCTTATCTCCTTCTTATCCATGTCAATAGCTTCTTTTTCTTTAATTATAGATTGTTGAGAAGACATAATACTGTAAATTAAATAGGGAATTGGAAGAGCTACTTGCTCATTTCTGTAGTCAGTATGTTTCACAATTTGATCAAAGAAAAACTGTCCAATATCAAAAGTAATAGAATTCCCAATTTTCAATAATAAAGCTGCCATCGATTTGTTCACATCTATCCCGAGAGGTAGGCAGTCAGTTTCTCATGGCTATTTTGTGCAGGATAGCATATTTCACAGTAGGTTGAGATGCATGGAAATCTTTACCACGGTGCCAAACCTGTCTAATACCACCGATGATATCAGCAATAATTTTGCAAAAATTAAGGGTAAACTCCTCAGAATTGGTCCAGTGACAACCCAAGTTAGTGTTGATAATTGTGGGAGAAAACTCAAACAAATGACCCCTTACATATACATGTCCATAATTCAGATGATCAAGGTTCTTCACATCCAAATCCAAATTGTAGTAAAATTGTAGAACAACTCTCCAAACAAAGGGTTTCAATCCCTTAAAAGTCTTCTCCAGTTTTAAACTAGTAAGAAGGTTCACAATACCTTTACAATTTTTAAAATCTCATTCATGTATATTCCTCTCACACCATATATTCCTCTTAAAGACTTTATCTCATAGTCTAACATGATATTTAGATTTAAAATCATCAAAATCAACAGAATGAATAGACGACTTACTTGAGGTGGCGCTTGACTTTGCCTTTGACGTGGTCTGAGAACGGATGAAAACTTTAGACCCAGGACTTGGATTCACTTTCCTGTGTTTAGTTCTAGACATCTTAGAAAAATTCTTGTCTGAAACCTCCTGAACATCGTCATCATCAGAGGAATCAATGTCGACTTTATCTTCACCTACCTAAGGCTCCTAAGAGGAATCATCATCCTTTTTAGACAGAGGCCTTTTACTCTTAGAAGTTTGAGAAAACCTGGAAGTATCTGGTTCTTTAGGAGGAGCGGCACTGGTTTTGAACCGAACACAACTTGATCGTTTCAAGCGTCTCTTCACACCGAAGGAATCCACTTGCTGTATAGGAACAACATCCATGACAGTTTTCGAGAAGTTGTCTTTGTAAATAGGGAACTTGTCCTCGATAGTCAGCATAACATACTTTTTAAGTGATATTTTCGAGTTTAAGAGTTCTTGATCTGAATTTCTTCCTGGATTCCACACAAGAACATCACTCATAGGAGCTTCTTCACAAATTTCTTCAATAATAACCATAGAGGAGAAGAAAATAGTAAGCCCTAATCTTGAAAGGAAGAATATGAGAAATCTATAAATCCTCGAATGGCGGGGAGAGAGTGAGAGGAAAAATAAAGAATGTCGTTTGATTTTAATAGGTTTATGAAAATAAACCATAAATCCTTATTTTAATTTTGAAATAATCCCATCAAATCTCATAAATATCTTTTCAATTTTCAAAATTAATTATTATCTTCCACTCTTTATATAACTTTGGAAAATAAATCCAAAGTTCTATAAATTGGGAAATAAATTCAAATAGAAACCACTATCAAAATCCTCGTAAATTTGAAAAATAAATCTGAAATCTCGCTCGGGATGGGAATTAAACCTAAAAAGCAATAGAAATCCATGAATATCTCTCTAAATTCGGAAGAGATCATCTCTCAATTTCCATAAAATTTGGCAAATAAATCCACGGTTCTTCAAATAGGAAATAATCGCAATATATCAAATCCCTCATAAATTCATAAGAGATTAATTCCCAATTTTCATAAAGTCAGCCGAAATCTTCATGTCACGCAAGGTGTTGTAGACCAAAATCAAGGAATATTAGCTAATAACGGAAATTGCCTAAAATAAGTGGCGATAATTTTTTTATGTGAAAACAAATAAAAAAAACTTACAACCCAGAGGAACTTCTTCACATGACACAGAGACCTAGGGCAGATCTCAGTTCTTCAAATCTTACACCGTCCAAAGCTTTTGTGAAGATATCGATAATAAGTTTTTCTGTCACTATATGCTCCAAGATAATAATTTTGTCTTCCACAAGTGATCGAATGAAATGATGTCGGATGTCAATATGCTTGGTCCGAGAATGCTGAACCAGATTCTTGGAAATATTGATAACACTCATGTTGTCACAATAGAGTGTCATAACATTCTGTATGACACCGTAGTCTTTCAGCATTTGCTTCATCCAAAGAAGCTGAGTACAGCTACTACCAGCTGCAATGTAATCTGTCTCGGCAGTAGACAGAGAAATAGAGTTTTGCTTCTTGCTGAACCATGACACCAAGTTGTTTCCGAAGTAAAAACATCCACCGGAAGTACTTTTTCGATCATCTGAGCTCCCATCCCCATCAGAATCAGAATAGCCAACTAGATTGGCATTTGTATCAAATGAATACTAGATCTCATAGTTGGTTGTCCCGTTAATATATTCGAGAATACATTTTACTGACACCAGGTGTGACTCTTAAGGATTTGCTTGAAATCGAGCACATAATTCCATGCTATAATAAATATCCGGCCGACTAGCATTTAGGTACATGAGACTACCAATCATACTTCTATATAAGCTAGCATCAACTGAAATCTCTTTTTCATCTTTGGAGAGCTTCTCATGCGTACCAATTAGTATTATTCTAGGACGAGCATTCTCCAACTCAAACCATTTCAAAAAATTCTTGGCATACTTGCTTTGAGAGATGAAGATACCATCTTTTTCTTGTTGAATCTGAAGTCCAAGGAAATAATTGAGTTCTCCTGCCATACTCATCTCAAATTCTCTAGTTATCTGAGCAATGAATTCATGCACCATTTCCTGTGACACCGAGCCAAACACTATCTCATCAACATAAATTTGAGCGAGTAAAAGCTGACACGATGAATGAAAAGGGTTTTATCTACTTCCCTTCGCTCTTATCCCTTAGACTATAAGTATTCCATGAGTCTTTCATGCCACACTCGAGGGGCTTGCTTTAGCCCGTATAGCGCATTCTTCAACTTGTAGACGTACTCAAAATGATGAGAGTCTTCAAAACCCTTTGGTTGAGCAACATATACTTCCTCATTAAGAAGACCATTGAGGAAAACACTCTTCACGTCCATTTGATACAACTTAAACCACATCACACAAGCAGTGGCTAACAAGAGACGAATTGACTCAAGTCATGCAACCGGTGCAAATGTCTTATCAAAGTCAACACCTTAAATCTGTGAGTACCCTTGAACAACTAACCGAGCCTTGTTACAAGTGATGTTTCCATGCTCATCGCTCTTGTTCTTGTGTATCCACTTGGTACCAATGACATTCACATCAAGGGGACACGACACTAAGTCTCAAACTTGATTCCGGGTGAATTGACCCAGTTCTTCTTGCATAGCACCAATCCAATACTCATCTATTAAGGCTTCTTGCACATTTTTGGGCTCGACAGACGAAGTATCATATCACGAAAGTTCACTCTCGGCTTGTCTCTGGTTCGAATACCATCATTCAGACATCCATTAACTTCATCTGCAAAATGATTCCTCAAGACACGTGTGGATGATTGCCTGTTATCTGGGATGGCTTCCTCAATTGTGGAAACTTGATCTGAGACACTAACGGTGACACTGGTGGGAACACTAGACCTTTCTTCACTTGGGATCTGAGTTACGTCTTCGTTAGAAGTATCAGCTATTTCCAGTAAGTCGTTTACTTGAACATTCACAGATTCTATGACATTTCGAGCCCTTTTGTCGCAGATTTGATAGGCACAACATTGGTGGCATAGCCCAGGAAAATAGCTTCTTCACTCTTAGATTTAGCTTCCTCATATGTTCCCTGTCATTCAACACATAGCACGTACTACCGAAAGGATGAAAATAGTTAAGATTTGGAGTTTTACCTTTCCATATCTCATAGGGTGTCATTGTAGTTCCTCCACGAAGATATACCTGATTTATGGTGTAGCATACAGTGTTCATAGCTTCAGCCCAGAATCTCTATGAAACATTTCTCTTGTGTAACATTACGCCAGACATCTCTGCTATAGTTTGATTCCTTCTTTCAACGATGTCATTTTGCTGAAGAGTTTTAGGTGCAGAGAATTTGTGAACTATCCCAAGTTGATTACAGAAGTTAGAGAATTCTGAGTTTTCAAACTCTCTCCCATGGTGACTACAGATGCGAATAATCTTCATGATGAAACAATCCTTCTCACGTTGGAGCTGAATACACAAGGATTTGAAAGCTTTGAAAGTGTCAGATATTTCTCTAAGAAACTTCACGCATGTATATCATAAGAAATCATCAACAGTTATATATGCATAGCGTTTTCCTCCAATACTTTCTAGAGGCATTTGACTCATTAGATCATGTGGAGCAGCTCAAGTACACGAGTAGTTGCTGGTGTCTAAGACTTCAAGTGTGACACATTGGTTTGCTTCTCAATTTTACATGGTTCACACACTCTGTCTTCATCAAAATTTATCATAGGAATCCCACGGACTGCTTCCTTTGAAACGATATTCTTCAACATCCTAATATTGACATGTCTCAACTTTCGATGCCATAGAATAGAGTCTTCCATGTTTGAACGAAATCAGATAGGTGAGGAGCAAATGAGATAGCAATGGTCTGAAGATCTTACTCCTTCTATAATGCACATTTTGTCATGATCGAACACAACACACTTTTCACGAGTGAAATGCACATTCAGATCTTGATCGCACAATTAACTAATACTAATCAAATTAGCTTTTATACCATTTACCAGAAGAACATTATCCAACTTTGGTAGCCCTGAAGCATCTAGCATTCCTCTTTCAATGGCATGAGTTGTGACACCGTTGCCAATTGTCACTTTTCCCATACCTCCAGATACGACGTTCTTCAAAAAAATTTCTTCATCAGTCATATGTCTAGAGCACCCGTTATCAAAATATTATGCATCAGTTGTAGTGGTATTTAGAGAAATATGTGTGACGTTGTACTTCAAATTGGACATTTTCACTCAATTTTGTTGAGGAAATCTGCGAGAAGATAAATCTCTACCAGTACCTTGTCTTAAGTCAGCAAAATAGGTAAAACATCTAGGACGAATATAACCGCGACGATTGCAATAGTGACAAACAGAAATAAATCTGCTACATTTACCACTAAGAGCAGGATAAGGATCACGCGAATTTGTCTTCTCAATTTTTGCAGTACTCATTGCAACTAGGGGTGGGCATGGTCTGGGTCGGTCCGGGGCCCCGACCGAAACCGGATCGAGCTTTCGAGAAAAAATTTTTGAGGACCGGAACCGACTCTGTGAGGAACAAGGACCAGACCGAAATCTAAAGGAAAATTAAGGAAATTCCTCTCAAATGAGAGAGATTAGATGATTTTATAAAAATATCAAATTTATGCACCTCAACTCCACACAAAATTCCTCCAATCAACCTCACAATTAGAAATACGACTTTCAAAATAGAGCAACATTAAGGGAGAAAACTCATTGAACCATTCACTCAAAATTTAGGATGCAAACACTCGTCTCCTTCCTTACCAGCAATTAGAAAATTCGGATGAATCCCAACTATAGCTATAAAATTTGAAGAAACTTCTCCTTGAAGCAGAGAAAAAATAAGAAGAGATGAAACCGAGAGAGACAGAGAGAGAGAGAGCAGTTTGGAATTGAATCACCCACCTTCGAAGTCCAAATCGCTAATGCTCAATTTGTTCGGATCCTTGCGCCAACACGAGAATCGATCGACAACCTAAGCTAAACACCACAAAACAGCAAAAAAACCAAATTCCTAAGCTAAACAAAAACATAACCAAAGATACCACATATTAAGTCCAAATATTATAGCCAAAAAATACTAGATCATTCTAAAAATTAAACAGCAAAACACCAAAATAGAAAAGACAAAAAAGGTTTCAAAAATCTCAAAATTTGGCTTAAACAATAAAAAATCTCCACGAACAAGAATGTAAGATCAAAATCTTACAAGTAACACAGATCGAAGCTCAGAGAAAGCAGATCTGGACAATTTGGACCATCAGATGAAAATCATAGAGACCCTGAAATTGACATACCGAAGCTCTCTCAAATATCAGAGAGAGAGATGAAGGAAAGAGCAATCAATGGACATTGACAGCCCATAAGCGAACAAGAGCGCAGTCATCGGGAGTTGGGGGAACGCCGTAACGGAAGACGCAAAGTCAGAAGTTGCAAACGCAAATCGCAAGTCTAGGTTAGGGTCCGGGACCTTGGGTGTTCAGAATTCTGGAAGTGGAAGAGAATTGAAGGGAAAAGTTTTTAATTTTTACTTTTATTAACATTCGGTTCGATCAAGTATTTTCGAAAAATTTGGATGTGGACCGAGGACCAGACAAAACTGGTGGGAAATTTGGCTGTGGACCGAGGACTGAACCGTGGTCTTGTGATGTGGGACCGAAACTGGTAGTTCATTCCGGTTCTCGGTCTGCGGTCCAATCTTGCCCATCTTTAATTGTAACTTGCTTCCCTTTGTAATCACCATCCTTCACTGACACTATTTATGTGTTGTGCCCCATATGCCTATCACACGGTCCCAAACTCAAGGCCATAAATTAACTCACCAATGTTCTTATAGACTTGTCTCTTTTGCAGGAAATGATTCGTGTGAAACTTGGAGGACACCTTCGGAGACTTGAAGTGGGAGATCAAAGCAATGGACATGGACCAACCAAAGTACTTTGTCACGTGAAAGATCAAGCAAGGCGATGAAGGTGCTCTCATGGGAATTTGTCTTTTCGAGCGATGACTTTTTTTTCATTCGAACTTATTTGGGCAAACATTGGCCTTCTTGTTCAACTTTATTATATGTATGCATGCTAGACATTTAGAACTATATATATAGTAGAATAGAGGTGGTATGGTTTTGGGTTTAGGCCTTGAAGACATAGCTTGCATGGAAGCTCAAATGGTGGCCCAAGATGAGGCCTCACTTTACCAAACTCTAACCCACTACCATTAGGCCTACAAATCATGGTAATTGGTGCTTGTAATTTTTTTTGGCTGACTTTGAATGAGCATCCACGGATTTCCTTCAACCTTGAAGAAGCTTGGAGCAAGAAGCACTAAGGTAAGGCTAATTTGGTTCTCAACCGAGGGGTGCGCCCCCAAAACCTTCCTTCTAGCTTGATAGCTTGAAAGGGTTGCTAGCTATCTTCTTCTTCACTCTTCTAAGAGTGGAATACAGCAAGAAGCGACCACAAATTATGTCCTTAAATCGAGTTTTCTTCCTCGGAAGAAAACTTTGTCAAAAGTTTCAAAACATTGCTTATTGCCCAATTCTTGGAATAATTACATAACTTCTTTTACATAACGAATTTGGACTACGTCTTCCACCATCACACACCTCACTCACAATACTAATCTCACCTGAAATTTCATTTCATTATATGCACGTCTGGTTGTTCATCTTGATCCGCTTTCCATTTTCCCTAGTTTGACCATTCCAAGAAGCAACGATGTATCTCTTCGTTCCCAAGCTTGTTCTGCAAGCAAGGAACAGAACAGTATGACACTGAGCTTTCACCTTTGTAACCTAGCCCAGAATAATCACCATTGGATTTTCTGGTTTTTAGAATGTCATCCAGCTTCGAGGAACCCGAATTTAACATTTTGACATTTTTCTTCATATGATTTAGCTCATTGGATAGATTCTTTGCTTCATCCTGACTAGTTCTCAGTTTGGCTTCCAATTTTGCAAAAGAGTTGTGAAGATTGATCTTTTCATCTCTCAAGCGTCCAATCTAAATGTGCAGATGTTGATTCACTCTAACAAGTTCGGTCCATTTCTCAGGAAGAGTCTTGTATTCAACTATGAGATCTTCTTTGTAACTTCATATTCTTCTTCTTCACTACAATCTGACATATTTATTATGACATTATATGTAACATTACCATTATTTGTGTGTTCTCCTTTTGAAACAAAAGCCACATGATTGTTCTGAAATTCTTCTTTTTTTCTTACTCATCCTCACTCCAAGTAGTGTTGAGAGAGTTCTTCTTCTTCTTCAACGTATTAGCACATTCCGCCTAAACATGCCCAAATCCATCATATTCTCTGCACTGAATTCCTTTGCTTTTGAAAGATTGATCAGAAGCATGATTTTCTTCCTTGTACTTCTTATTGCTTGAAGAACCATTCTTTGTGTTGTTGACACTGGGCTTAATACCATGATTATTTCTGTCAAATCTCTTCATAACTCTAGTAAAATTCTTAGATAGCAGTGCTAGAGACTCCTCAAAATCATCTTCACCGTGATCATTTAAATTCTGTATTTCTACTTTTAGAGTCACTCCTTTTACCTTCTTTGCTTCTGTGTCCTCTCCAAGATTCATCTCAAAAGTTCTAAGAGATCCCATCAGTTCTTATAGTTTCATTTTTTAGACATCTTTAGCTTCTTTAATAGTAGTGACTTTATAAGCAAACCGTTGAGGTAGTCTTTCTTCAGGAATAATCTCACCAAGTGCAAACGCCTCATTTGCCATGTCACAGAGTTTGGCATTAAACTCAGCAATACTTTCGTCTTCATGAATCTTTAGGCTCTCAAATCTTATATTTAGCATCTGCATCTTTGATAATTTCAATGCCGACGTCCCTTCATAAATTATCTGAAGAATTTTCCATGTCTTTTTAGCTTACTCACACGTGGATATGAGTTTGAACTGAATAGGGTCAACACTATTGAAAATATCATTATGAACCTTTAAATTACTGTTTGCCAACATATCTTCAGTAACAAACCAACTTTCTTTAGGCTTGGAGGATATGACACCCTCTTCGTCAATAACCATCAGAGAATCTCATCCAAGCTTTTTCATCGATAGCTTTAATAAAGGCTATCATTTTTGCCTTCAAATAAGCATAATTGCAGCCATCCAACAAAGGTGGACGCATTGTTGAACCTTCTTACTTTATAGAGTTCATCGTACCAAAAACCAAGATTAAATATCGCGGATCTCGTCTAAGAAACACAAGCGACCCGCTCTGATACCAATTGAAAGATCAAGGTTAGATACGGGTGTCCTAGTGGATTGGAACACTAGGTTAGACACCGATAATAAATGCGATAATGAACAATATAAAACTGTGAAAAGTAAAGATACCGAAGGTTGGTAACGCAATTCGGTAATTGCCTACGTCTGTGGTGTCATGCCCAGATTTAAAAAAAATTCATAGAGTTTACAAAGTTATAAGACATCCGGTATAACACAAAGTAAGACTCTCTTTTTCTTTGTCGTCGCCTCTTCCTGACTTCTCAAGTGAATTTGTTTTTGCGAGCTCACCTCAATTTGAGATCGATCCCTCCCGGAATCTAAATGTGACAAGATTCCTTTGTCGATGATAACTCCTCTCGAAATTCGTGTAAGTCAAGATCCTCTTGGCCACGATCAAAACTTCTCCTGAGTTCTATGCAACCTTCTCTTGAGACTGAGCTTCAATGAAAAATAACAAGGAAAGCACCTTTGACACCGCCAGTGACACTCGTCATTGTCTTCAGATGCAATCAAATAATCAACACACTCAAAATAAAATCCAACCAAAAACAGAGTGTGTATTACAATATTTAACAGACAGAATAAATAACAATTCACCTCTACACATAAGTGTGAGGGAGGAAAGAATAATCCGCGACAAACGTAATTGAAAAAATGAAAAATAATCTGCCGCACTGCATTATGTGAGAGAAGAATGTTTAAATATCATTTGCTTAAATCTTTCTATTTTTACTTCAAATATTTTATTCAATAAAACATGCACAGAATAAGGAAATCGAATCCACGAAATTTGGATATATGATATCGAGTACAATCTTTATGGAAAATTGCTGGCAGAGTCTGGAACAAATCTTATAGTTGCGATCATGTATCTTGCTGTAATCTAACTTAACAAAATCACAATCTACAAATGTAGCTTTCCAAAATAATAACTTTCCATAATGCCATGATAACTTGCTCTCCAAGTAACAATCTTCCAAATATTATTTTGCTAATTATAGAATAAATTGCAAACTTCCTTAATTGCCAATTGTCAAAAAATCAATGTCAACAATATTTAGAATTTACAATACAATCGAAGAATTCGATAGAACTGTAGGAATCAAAATAGGAGTTTGACTTGAGCTACACCTGTTGGCTGAACCGAATCTATCAAAATAGAAGTTTGACCTAGACCAAATTCGTTAGTAAGAACCAAAGTATCAAACGATATTCTTCAAGCATTACTTGGAGAAGATCGTTGTTCTTCGCAAAGAACCAAACAGAAATCTTTTAAAAAAAATTTAATTTTTAATTCAAACTTATTCTATTAAATCGAAAGTGTTTTGTTATTAAACAATCTACACGTTAAAATTAAATTAAATACTTAAATAAAGAAAATAAAGATAAAATAACTAATAAAATTGTGACATAAGGATCATTTGCATGATCGGATGTCATCTCATGTTTAAAATCCGTTTGAACATGATTTGAGTAGATTCGGCCAAATAAGATCTTTTCTACGATATTTGCATGCATTTGCACGTGCTTGTACATATGCCTTTTAATCTTTGTGTAAGCATGTGTTTGGCGCATGTTCTTTTTAATTCCTATATGTGTATGTGCATGACACGTGTGTTTTTTAATTCTTACATGCACATGTGTGTCTCTTAATTCTTCTATATGCATGTGCTTCACACCCTCTCTTTTAATTATTACGTGTGCATTTGTGTCGCACTCTTTATTTAAAAGATTTTCCAAGAATCTTCGAATTATTGTTAGTCATTAGACCAACCATACCTTCAACTAGATCTTTGCTCTTGGGCTTTGACTTGGCCTCAATTTGAACCACATCATTAACCAGCCTATGTGAATTCTTTATCTCTTTCTAGTTTGCGTGGATCTTTACTCTTCTTTCTCAAATCCATGGGGAAGTGTTGGGCTCAACTCCATGCCTCATAGCTTTTTTTTTTTCATAGGATTGTGCTCATGTTCTGATGACTCTTTTTCTCGGGTTTTCATTGATAAACCATGTGAAGCTTTGTTCGTTGGACTTCTCTTCTAATAAATCATGGTCCTTGACTTTGAGATTAATTGTTTCTCGGTTCATATCAACGTTGGTTTTTATACGTATATATATGTATGATTTTCACTCACGTTTATTTCAACATATATGTTGATAATTTTGCTGTGGATATTGAGAGATGATTAATCCTTTCGAAGCTTTAAGCTATTTGGTGACAAAGCATCACGAGACTATCCCATACCCGTTTGACTACGTGAAGGCATTTTTTTTCACGTATACACAGGGTAACAGGGCGGAGATGACACGCTCCTTGGAGGCCCGATAACCCGAAACATGATTATGGTAGATTCCTGTGCGAGTTTGTGTCGTTGTTGACTATTGGTCACCAACCATTTGAGTGATGGGCTGGATCTCTAGATCGCCATCTAGCTTACTATTTGGCTCATGAGATGTTGTTGTTCCTTGGATCATTGCCTTTCTTTGAGGTGTGCTGAGTTGTCCTTATGCGACATTTCTTTTTTACTAGGATATTTTTTACAAAAAACTGTGAGGGTATTTTGATTGTGTAGTCACTTATGTATGTGACGGATTTTGTAAATACTTTATAGAGGGATCATGGAGTAAGATTTTAAATAAAAGAAAGAAAATATTTTTTCAGTTATTCTTTTATTTAATCGATGCATAGTTTTGAAAGGTAAATCATGTTTTTGATAAAAAGTTCGTTTTAATTGGAATGCATTAGGTATAACTTTCTTACTAAGTTAGTTACTATAACGACCCGACCGGCCCCTACCACTGAGAAGATTTGCGATCTAGATCGTGCGTCCCATAGCCGTCAGTTCGGCCCCTAAAACTAAGAGGATTCACAGACCGTACTCCTGATCCTTACTTAAGTGGTACCAGCTCTAGTATTTCGGATCATGAGTACGGTCCGCAAATCCTCTCGGTGGTAGGGGCTGGATTGGCGGCTATGGGCCGCACGATGTAGACCGCGAATCCTCTCGGTGATAAAGGCCGGACTGGCGGCTATGAGCCGCACGATGTGGACTGTGAATCCTCTCGGTTGTAGAGTCCGGCTTGGGTCGTTACATAAAAATGCGTCCTTTTATCATGAGTTCGGTTAGGGTTAAAGTCTTTACTTGATAACCTTAATTATATCGACAATGTTTGATTGGGTTCAAATTTCTCATACTTGATTCAAAGACGTTTCTAAACCTTTAATTCTGCGTTGTTGAATGGTCTCAGGTTCTCAATACTCATGATTTTCATATTTTTTTCTTTGACTTTTTTCATACTAGATCTGATTCTCCTAATTTTTTTATCTTCATATCAACTCTCTAACTAATCTATTTGAAATAGATTAATACAAATTTAAACAAAAATAAAACAACAACAAACGTAATTAAATTTTTTTTTAATCAAATAGCATCAAAATGAAATTTCAATAACAATTTGACTTGGGTCTCTTACCAAACTACAAGTCTAACAAAATATTTTACATACTTTTTCGTACATGCTTAAGTAAACGCGTAAACCACGCCAAATATGTGATTAACCAATAAACATACTCGCACGTAAATGACAATAATATGTGTCCTCTGAAGTATACTAGAAATAACTATTGCATACTAATATTTTGAGAAAAACCAAAATCCATGGTCTTGAATTTTTTTTGTGTATTTATATATATTGCATACTAATATTTTCATATATATATATATATATATGAAAATATATCATATGTGTGCATTACAACTCCTTATGGATCCTTTAGAAAAGAAAAAAACAACCGACAGATAAAGATGTCAAACGAACTGGCCAAGCGAGCCAAGCCTGCTGAGTCTAACAAACTGATCAAAAACAATTTTCAACTCAAGCTGACTCGCGAGCCACGAGCCTAACGAGCCGAGCCGGCCCAATGCGTTTAACGAGTCGAGCCTAATGATCTGAGCGTATATGAATATTTTCAACTTATATTAATATAATATAAGTTTTTCAAACATTTTACTATCGGTGAATGATAAAAGCAACTTATATTGTCCGAGTCGTTATTTCTTAAGGGTGATCGTGGTCTTGACAGTTCGGTTTTTGAGAGATTAGGACCGTACTACTAAAATTCGGTTTTTAAATTTTTGCATCAATAAGTCCATAATTTTTTTCAAGTCCGGACCAGATTTCTGGTCTCAGTTCTGGTCCTCCCGTTTTTTTTTTGTTTTTCTCTCTTTATAAACTTTTCTACAAATTACTACTTAAAAATTTTCTTTTTTGTAACGCATAACTAGATAGATGTAAAATATCAAAGTCAAAGCCACAAGAAAAGATAAAAAAAATAAATAGTACATAACACAATATAATTAAATAAAAATTGAAGTAGAAAATAATCAAACATACACTAGAAGAATTAAATGTTCTCGCTATTCACTAATTTCCAAAGTGATTACATTTAGCTCTGAAATTTTTATCATCGCCATCGTTAACAATATTAAAATAATTACAAACATCATATGTATTTATTCTTTTCCTTCGAATACTAACACTAGAACTAGTTATAGGAGAAATCAAAACTAGTTAAAACCTTAAAAAACTATCAAACATCCAATTTTCACAATGATATACCAAAAATCACCAAACAAAAGAAATAATAAATAAATACAACAATATGATTATCACTTGATTTAGTCACAAAGTCAATTAATCCAAACAGCAATTAATGTGGTGTTTTATAGCAAAAAACACAACGTTTTCTCAACAAAATTTGCCACGACCCAAAAATTGTAGATTCCTCGGTCGGCGACGTACTGACTTCTCTAGAGATTCTTATCTTGAAATCAATTGACAACGTTTTGAAACGCTTAGACATTTTTTAAATCATTTAAATCCGTAGCAGAAACGTTTATATTCGATTGAGAACCATTCGTTTAAATTATCCATTAAAACTCAAAAAATAAATAAAATATTTTTTTACTATTTACGTAAACAGTGTCTGGCACTGTTCAATCACCCTTGGGGCGATGCAACTCCCATTGGAAGCGATGTAACGTTCTACTGAGGCGATTTGCATCACTCCTGCAAGTGGGGCGATGCAACTCCCATTGGAAGCGATGTAACGTTCTACTGAGGCGATTTGCATCACTTCAGAGAGTGGGGCGATGCGTTGGCCTTCGTTGGGCAATACATCGCCCACCTCGACACACGATTCTTAGGGATATTGGGTCGGTTCGGTTTTCTGAAATTTTGTATTCAAAATCGACAACCGGTCCAATTATTTCAGTTTTGTCCTTTGCAGAACCGAGTATGGTTAATTATAATGAAAGAAAATTAAAAAAGAAAGTCCGAAATGGTTTTCTTTCTTTCCTGCTGAGTCTGGCGCCGTGAAAACCAGAGAGGGGTGAGGAGAGAGAAACAACGAAAAGAGAAGAAATTGGCCGATCGGGTCCGATTTTGACGAATTAAGTTTGAAATCTACCCTCTTTTGATGCTTGTCAACTTTGTCACTAAAGATCTAGCCGTAAGTCAAAATTTCTTCTTTTTTTTTTTAGTTGAATGTTGAAATTTTTAGGTGTTTTTTTGTTTAAAATCAATTAAACATTAGTTTTTGCAATGGAAAAATAATTTTATTTGTAAAAAAAAGTTGAAATCGTCGGCCGCCGGGAGAGAGGAGGGGCGGGTTGGATCGCAAGTCTGGCCTGCCGAGCCAATTAGCCGATTCATTTGGCTCGGTCTCTTGCCGGCTCGCAAGCCCAACGTTTAGGCTCGGCTCGACCCACCTCATGAGATCAGGTCAAGCTCGGCTCGCCACTGTAGCGAACTAAGCCAGCCCGCTCGTTAAACATCTCTATCGACAGAATGCGTATTCTTACAAGCATTTCGTTATTTAATGATTTCCAAACCATTAAAAAACATGAAAATTTTGGTTTATTTTCGACGACCAAGTATTCTTACAAGCATTTCGTTATTTAATGATTTCCAAACCATTAAAAACATGAAAAATTTGGTTTATTTTCGACGTTTTTGGCTGCCAGTCAAAATCACACATTTTGTGAGGCAGAATGGAGAAGCTTGCGCGTCTCGTCGTCATCAGCGCCGGTCTCCTTGGAACGTGAGCTCTGAAACATCTGCGCTTTATCAATTCTGCTTGAAATATTCCTACCAATTTGGCTTTCGTTGAGGAAGTAGAAGTAGAATATGCAAGAGCTGGTCGCCCCGGCTATCCCAAACGCAAAGGCCGTCGCGGCCACGTCCATAAACTTGGAAAACTGGTAAGAGAAACTAAACAAAATTCCAGAAGCAAGAACCCAAATGGCAATCTTGAGCAGGCTTTTCTTAATATTTTCTTCCTCTGCTGGCAGCCTGTTCAAGGCCGAGACAGACCAATTCATGGCGATGTAACCCAAATAAACGGACACAACGAACGCTGCCAGCGACAGGTTTTTGCTTGTATAAGCACTGTAGGCGCTGCTCATGGTGCTCACCGTGAGGGTTAGATAAGCGAAAAATGGCATCATTTTCCGCATTTTGAGCCTGGAATTGCAGGTTTCGCAAGCACAAGGAGTGGAACTTGGTTTCTCTGCGTGGGTATTTTTCGACATTCTCCGCCTCCCTATCCCCTCTGCAGAATGGAAATTGAATGGAGTCTGGATAGTGGGGGAAGTCTGCTTATAGGTGAATGTGAAAGGCAACCACTTGGAAATTGTTAATGGAGTTTCTTTGCGGATTCCTACGTCCATTTGGAGGGCGATGAGGTTGGAGCTATAATAAAGTAAACGACTTTAATGCGAAGGAAAGATCCCGGAAATTTCCTCTGATGGCGGAAATTGAATTTTTAATGACATCAATTTCATGGACATCGGCGACTGTCGAAATCGTAATTAAAGATAAGGAAATCGAAATTTAAATAGAAAAACAGAGTAGCCATGGCCCATGGCCACCTGATTTCGAGAAAAAATTCAATTACTATTGAAGTTTTTTGACAATAAAGATAGTGTCTCATCAGTCATGTAATGGACGTTGGGGCAAAAGTGAACGCGGGAAACAACGAAAGAAACCCTAAACCCCTCTTTCTTCTGTCACTCACCCCTTTCTATTTACTCAACTCGATTCCCTCCAAATTTGCTTCTGGGTGCACGAAAATGGCGTTCGGCGGTCCAGCGCCGGCTATAGCTGCCTCGGTATCTGGGTCTTCTGTCAGGCAGGTCAAGTTGGAGAGAGAGAGTGAGCTCAGAATCGAAGTTAGCAATGATGCGCCTCTCCGCTTGCGACTCCTCAATGGCACCGCTGAGATCTTTGGTACAGAGCTTCCCCCTGAAATTTGGCTTTCCTTCCCTCCCAGGATGAAGTTCGCCGTATGCTTTTGCCCTCATTTTTTGCTAGTTTTTGTTAAAGAACATTTTTTTTTCCATTTTCCGATTTCAGTTTCTGTTTTTACAGAAGAAATTGCCGGCTGAAATTTACTTTTCTTTTTCTATCATCGATTGAGGCGAGGTTGCTGAATTGTTCTTTAAATTTGCATTCATCTTGCCCAATATAGTTTAGGCATAGTTTGTTTGTGGAAAAATACCGACAAGATGATTAGGGTATTGTTCGGAACTTATGTAATCTTTCTATGCTAGGTCTTCTCTTGGTATGGAGCCACAGTTGAAATGGATGGTATCACAGAAACTGATTATACTGCAGATGAGGTATTTATTCGAGCCATAGTAGATTGAGCTTCGGCCCCATTTTTTATTTAACTTCAGCCCATCTATTGAGATGGTCATCTTCACTCTTAAGCATATTTTTGAGTTGATGAAAAACCTTTCTTTTGTGGGATGACTTGATTCACAGACTCCCATGGTTAGTTATGTGAATGTCCATGCCGTATTAGATGCAAGAAGAATCCGTGCAAAAGCATCTTCTTCTAATGACTCTGATGCTAATCAAGTAATTCATGTTTTATACACTCCTTATTCATTTTTTTTTTTTTGCAATTTGTTATTTACTTCAAGGTCTGTTTTTTCCTCTACTATTTAGAAAAATCTTGCAATTATGATAATTTTTATTTACTGAATGTAGTAATAATTTCATGAGTTGTTGCCGTTGTTCAGGGTCCGAGGGTGATTGTTGTTGGACCTACAGATTCTGGAAAGAGTACCTTGTCTAGGATGCTGGTTAGCTGGGCTGCTAAACAGGGGTGGAAACCTACTTTTGTTGATTTGGATATTGGTCAGGGATCTATTACAATACCTGGATGTATTGCTGCTACTCCAATTGAGATGCCCATTGATGCAGTAGAAGGAATCCCTCTTGAAATGCCCCTGGTTTATTTCCATGGGCATGCTACTCCCAGGTGACAAAATTAACATTTACGTCTCTTGTAATTTCTGGACCTTGTGTTCAGTCAGCGTATAACGCAAGCAATATGTCCAGCATTTTCCTCCAAACAAAATATTATCGATAGTAATGTTACATTTGAATGTTGATTTCGCAGCAATAATGTGGACTTGTACAAAGTGCTCGTGAAGGAGCTAGCCCAGATGCTGGAGAGACAATTTGCTGGAAACTCTGAATCTCGAGCTGCAGGCATGGTGATTAACACTATGGGATGGATTGAAGGTCTTGGCTATGAGGTATTCATACTGTTTGGCAAACTTGTGTTATTTCCTATATAAGTTTTGCTTTTTAGATATTTATACATCAGGATTTTGCAGTTGCTTTTACATGCAATTGATACGCTCAATGCCAATGTGATCTTAGTTCTGGGTCAGGTAAATGCTACTACCATTAATGCCTAAATCAAAGTTAAGATGTTCATAAACAATATGTTTTATAATTGTTTACTATTTATGTTTCTATGTTTTTATATTTATTGCCCTTCTTACTTTCCCCTTGTATAGGAAAAACTTTACAGCATGCTTAAAGATGTTCTCCGAAACAAGCCCAATGTAGATGTTGTAAAACTTCAAAAGTCAGGTGGTGTTGTATCTCGAAATGCTAAATTTCGTCAAAAAATCAGGAGTCACAGGATCAGGGTTAGTAGTGTTTTATTAAAAATGAAATGTCTGAGTGTTTATTATTTGTCTTTTGTCCTTTCATACGTTGTTAGAACTCTCATCAAACATAACATTTTCGTTTGTGATTTCATGCTTCTCTTAGTCACATTTTTTTTAAATAAACATAATTCAAAGAATGTGACTTTTGATTAATTTATGCATTGATTGATTCATATATGTGTAGGTCTAGTAGTTTGGCAAGCGATAAGAGCCAATGTAATAAAATATTTTAATATTCTCTTTTTCTTATTTTTCTAAAAATCTTCTTATGTTTGAAAGAATCAGTATAGAACTTCAGTTTTTTGATCTTGTAGAGATGACCCGATTTATTTTTTCATTTAGAGAATTATGAAAATTGAATAATTTCTACAAAGGTTTTGCTTAGTATGAGAGATATGTAAGAGATCGTGGATAGATGATATGAGAGGAGTTTTGTGATGAATCTTCATTGACTCCTAATTAATGGGAGACGTTGGAAAGAATATGTAAGAGATATAAACAAGGTCTTTCTCTTCTCTATTAATATGTAGATGGAGTCGCATTGGAAAGAGTATCTAAGTGCAACCCATACCGTAACGAAACATTGGAGATTGGGCGAAACTCTTACCAATAACATGAAGTCAAAAAAGTGCCTACAAATCTTGCAAGGAGATTATGAAATTTTATGAATTCAAGAATTTGAGTCTAAAGGGTGTTGGTGATTGTAAATCAAATGAAGAATCATGGAGAAGATTGGAGGATGCTTGTTGTGAAAAAAATTCTTGCTCATTGCCTTCAAAGTTTGATTATATTAAGGCTTTGAAATAAGATAGAGGGAGTGATTTTACTTCTAATGAGTTGGATGAGTTTATGAAGCAAACAGTACGATTCTTGATCGTGCGAAATCTTGTTGACAAAATGGTGTATTTGAAAAAAATAGAGAATAGAAATATTCTCCATATGGTGAAAAACATGTTGTGAAGAATGAAGATAACAAAAATATTTGCTAGAAATAGTTGTTTGTACTATATACCTATCTAATAGGAGCCTGACAAGAAGTTTTTGAGACAACATCTCAAGAAGCATGAAATGGAAGAAAAGTTTGGGATTTCCATGCGAGAGTTTTTGGAGTTTTCATTATGTGCATATGCCCGATCAATAGAAGTCAAATCTTGATGAAAAAAGCTAAAGGTCATCTTCATTGGATATAATCGACATTTTTATGGCTTTAAGCTTCTACATACAATCCAACTTTTGGGAAGATGGTTATCAGCTGAGAGGTGGTGTTCAACTAAAAGATTCCTATTATTGGAATAATCAAGGCATAGATATATGAATTCTTATTTCTATTAATAAAAAGGAGCAAAAAAGCAAAGTGCACGAGCCTACATCTTCGACCACCACTATCTTTAATACACCTTGTTCATCTTCATCTAATGCAAGTTCAAGTAAAGAGACCCTCACAGGAGAAATCTTCAAGATTTTTATGTGGTAGCAAAAACAGCTAACTGCAAATCTAACGTTTTTTATTACTTCGTTAATTGTGAGCCTATAAGTTTCTAAGAGGAGTTGAAAGATAAAAAGTAGAGGATCTCCATTGATTTGGTGATCATATCAATTGAAAAATGTGCAAATTGGAGGTTAACAACCATTACAAAATGCCAAAAAACCCATGGGTATGAAATGAGTGTTCTGACAGAAGAAGAATGTTGAGAAATAAGTGGAGAAAGTTTGTTGCTAAAAGAAGTCAACATCCTATTATTGACTATAATGAAGTTTTTACTCTCATGACTCATTAGGAAACAAATGGAGTGTTCATTTTAGTTGTTGCTCAAAAGAAGTACAAAATCTATCAAATGGAAGTCAAATCAACCCTTTCTAATGCAATAATCTATGAAAAGTTTTGCCCATAACATCCTTTAGGTTCTATGATCAAAGGCCACGAGGACAACATTAAAGTTGAAGAAAGTCTTGTGTGACTAGAAGCAAATAACAATAATTTGAAATGGTTGGATTGACAAATAATTTTAGAAAACGAGTTTACCAAGTGCCCCATGAGCAATGTCTATATGCTAAAGGGGGTAAAACAAATATATAAGTGTAAGTCTCTATGCTAAAGTGAGTAAAAGTAAAGATTGGTACTTATTCCCTTAGATGTTGATGCTGTGATTTTCACCGGGAATATCCAAGTATACATTAAAAGAGTTTAAGAAAGCAATGTCTAAAGATGTTTGAGATGACAAATATTGGTGTTACGACTTACAATTTTGACTTTAGATCAAACAAAGAGTGGATGACATTTTCATATCGTAAGAATGTTTTGGCAAAGATACTTTTAAGAAGTTTATGATAGCAACTTGTCAATGGGTGAACAGTCAAGGAGAATGTGAAGAGGAATTATACAAGAATGTCAGAGAGAAAATGTTTACTTTACTACTTTAAAATGTCTTATTGGAAGTTTGAGGTGCTCAGCTTGTACAATATTAAATATTTTTTTTGGAGTTACGGCTACTCTGACAATTTATTTAGTCACCAATCATCATACATTTTAAGATGGCCAAGTGATTTCTTTGCATCAAATATACAATTAGTACCAAGGCATTTTATTTATTTTTTAATAATTTTAACATATGGACCAAAATGATAATGTTATTGAGACAGAGACTTGATGAATGAAAGACGATCAACCTGCTTGATATTCTTTGTGGGTAATTTGGTTGTTATTTGATGGTATTAGAAACGATCAATTGTGACACCCTACATGTGGAGTCGAATATTTGTTGAAATTGAATATTTATTGCATCTTGTATTTGTCATACTATATGAGAGAAAATTATTGAAAGAGTTAAAAATGCCACGGGAAGAGGCAACCAAAATTTTTTTTGGTTATTGCATTATTGTAGAATACAGTTTTTCTTGTCAGGGGCAATTATATTGATACAAAATACAATTTTCTTAGAGATTTGATTGTGAAAACAAAGTGGGAGTACTTGAAAATTGTTGATCAGGTTTTAGAGATTAAGTTTAAAAGAAGATACTGAAAATAAAATTAAACAAAATAATGTGTCTTTTAATTAATTATTGCACGAGTGAGAAGTATTCTTTAGAGTGATGATTTATATATTGGTGAAGGAACGTATATGATCCATTAATGTATTTGAGTGGTTTATTCATTGTGTTATACAGATGTAAGAGTCCTTGAAGCACTATGCAAGTCTTGAAATTTGGTAAAAGGCAAAAAAACAAACTTAATGGAACTCTCTCTTTCTAATCAATTTTCTTTCAAAATATTCCTTCATTTGTGTTCCAACAGTTATGCCTTGGAACATGTGTACTAGCGTTAAGGTTTAGTCTGATTGGACTTTCTTTAAGTTTTAAGTTGTGCTGATTCACACTTCGCTGCTCTTTACTGCTTGTTGTCCTTCTAATTACAACTCGTCCTGCATTTCTGCTCTCCCAGGAATACTTTTATGGCCTTTCAAATGAACTTTCTCCGCACTCTAATATTGCAAATTTCAGTGATTTGTGCATCTATCGAATTGGCGGTGGGCCGCAGGCCCCACGATCAGCTCTGCCTATTGGTGCAGAGCCTTCTGCAGATCCCACGAGGCTGGTGCCTGTGAATATTAGCAGGGATTTGCTCCATCTAGTACTTGCTGTTTCATTTGCCAAAGAGCCTGATCAAATTATTTCCAGGTGATTTCAATGTCTTCAAAAGGAGATTAATCAGTTTTAAATCTTGTTGTGATAAAAACTGGCAAAAATAATTACTTACAAATACACATGCTGGTTAGATTACTTCTTTCAGATGCAAGATCATACCAGAAATTTAGTATACTTCCGCCAAAGTATGCATATTACTGAGTGTTTCTTTCATCGTTATGATTTGAGTTTGGCTAGCAAAATTGGCCTTTTTTTTCCTGTCCATGGACATCGAATTTCATGAGAGACCTTATGTGGCAGAGACCCATTTTGTCCAATGCACCTGTGGAGAGTTTTCTAGTATCGAAATCAACGATAATCTATTGAATGATATAATTGTGTTTTTTATTAACGATTTGTCTCACACTACTACTTCCCTTTTTATGTGCAGCAACGTTGCTGGGTTTATATTCATCACAGACATTGACATTCAGAGGTATATAATTACTCTGACCTTTCATAACTGGAGACCAGAGAAAGTTGATGGTTGAATTGCTGTGGTTTAACAATAATTTTCCCTGCAGGAAGAAGGTAACGTACCTTGCTCCCTCCGCAGGAGATCTACCCAGCAAATATCTGATCATGGGGACCTTGACGTGGCTTGAAACATGAAGCTTCAGTTCACATAACTTTGTTAATGAGCGAGAGATTCGAGCGTGGGTCAGTCGGTTGATCAACGAATGTCGTTTCCAGAATTACCCGCTTTTCTTGTAGTATAAACCTTGGATCTTAGATTAGACATCTGTTTTTATTAAAAGCTGTAATTTTATACAGGTTCAGTATTGTGAATGTAATAATCTAAAATTTCAAAAATTTATATTGCGTTGTATTTCAGTGGCTAAGAACTTTGGATCTCTTCGATTGGTAGAATTAGGGGAATTGTCAATAAAAATCCTTGGAAGGTTAGCAAAATAAATTTTTCGCTAGCTAACAATCTAATTATTTATAGTTGTTTACAATATAGACGACTGTGCCCGGGCGACAGAAGGATTGGACTAAGTGGGATATGACAATCTAGTCTTTGTCTTGTCACTAATCATACATTTTAAGGTTTTGCTTTTTGTTTTTTTTTTGCCCTCAAAATTGTAAACTTGGTCAATGGTTTGGTTGGGGAAAAATTGATGAATTTGACGGAATATTTGAGTTTTTTTTATTGGAAAAATCGTTGAAAAGTTGAAGTTTAATTATGAGATAAAAACTATTTTGAATTTCAAAGCATTAATTTTTTACAAAAAAAATTCTTAAAATATTATTCTTAACAAAACAAATATCAAATTATAAAAAGCCTAATAATATAAACTTCAGCGCACGTCCAATAATTTCTCTTTTCGCATTTTACAAAGAGAATGGGAGCCCGTTCTTCAATCGCAGTCCCCTGCTCTGTTAGGAGGTCGATGCGGAGGTGTAGAACCCCCCGCACACATGCGTTGCACGAGAAAACAACACGGGAGGCCGTGCATTTTAGCTCGACCTCCCGTGTTCATTTTAGCTCCGGCTCGTCATCAATTATTAATCACGAGTGCATTAACGCGGGGGGCTAAGTCTAACAAACGCCCCCCATTCTCCAGAGAACGAGGGACCGATCTCCTTGATTATTTAAGAAGATCGGTCTCCACTCTCACTCCACACCTCCTTAAAACTCTAAAATTTTATAAATATTTTTTTGCTCTAGCGAATTTTATCTGTATTAGCGACGACGATGAATTCTGATTCAAGTTGATCTGTTAATTTAGACAAGACAACAACTTGTGATATCGATATGAATTGGTATTCATATGACAAGTCTGCAGATAGCGAAAAAAGCAAGAAGCGTAACTCGAACACTTAACGAACAATATAAAACACGGCCCCCCGTGTTGTTTTCACATGCAACGCACGTGCGTAGGGGATTCTACACCCCGCGTCGAGCCCCGGATAGAACGGGGGGGCCAATCTTAAATAGAACGGCCCTCATTCTACATGTGCAATGCATGTGCACGGGAGTTCTACACCCCTAAGTCGACCCCCCGACAGAACAGGAGCTCGTGCTTAGAGAATGATCGCCCGTTCTCTTTTTAAAATGCAGAACGAGGGATATCGACTATCCGTTGGGGTTTAGATTGCTAATTTTTTTATAATTTAATGTTTGTTTTCTTAGGATTAATACTTTAACGAATTTTTTTTTAAATTAATCCTTTAGGTTCAAAATGATTTTTACCCTTGTTTATTTAACGAGAAAGATAAGTAGTTGAAGTGTAATTAGTTAAGAAAGATACGTACGGATAGGATGGTATATTCAAGTAGTAGTTAGAAATTTCATATTTACTTATAATTATAGTTACCTCTTACCCACTTTCGACTGCTCCTCTCGAATCCCAACTGGCCATCTCTCATGGCCGCCAAAGGCATCGCTAATCAGCTTTTTCTTTCGTTTTTTCTTGTTTTTGCTCACTTTGTTTCGCCTGCTCCGTCTCGCGTTTTCAACGTACTCGACAATGGAGCTGTCGGAGATGGAGTGACAGACGATACTCAGGTTCTTATACGACAAAATTAAAGCTTTCTTTTTTCCTGTTATTTGGGTTTTATACGACAAAGTTGTCGTTGGTTTCAGGCGTTTAAGAATGCATGGGATGCTACGTGCAATTCCAAAGCTTCTTCTCCGAGCATGCATGTTCCCTTGGGGAAGACCTTTCTCCTCCAGCCCTTCACTTTCAATGGCGATGATTGCCGGTCGTCCAACATTTCCGTTCAGGTAGTTGCTTTGTTCTTTGGTGATCGATCATAGAGAGAGAGAGAGAGAGATCTCATGGAGAGATTTTGAAACATTTGATGCAGATTGACGGAGAGATAGTCGCACCAAGTCATCCTTCTGCATGGAACTGCAATGGAGATAACCATTGCAGTCAATGGATTTCCTTCGAGCATTTCAATGGCCTCTTCATCCATGGTTCTGGTACCATTAATCCTCGAGGGAAATTATGGTGGCCTCTTACTTGCCGACAAAATAAAAGGGTATCCTTCCATTCGATTTCTCTCCAAATTCCTTTTACATTCACTCAAATTCTAAAACTCTTTCTTTTTCCGTTGCAGGCTTGCGGCCGAAAACCTACTGTAAGTAAATCACATTTTACACTGATTGACGTCGAATAAAGCTCAAGAGAATTACACGATTTCAAAGTAGAAATATTTCTCATTTGTTTGTAGGGTTTTACAATAGCACACTCAACCAACGTGGGAATGGAAGGACTTACATTTAAGGACAGTCCTAACATGCACATGGCGATCGAGAGGTCTAGTTGGGTAGATATTGGTTATATAAGGATTCAAGCCCCTGGCAATAGCCCTAACACAGATGGTATTCACATCCAAGCCTCCCAAAATGTCTCTGTCCATCACTCCTTCATTTCTACAGGTATTATCTTCTCTCTCTCTCTCTCTTTATTGTTTTTTCTTCCACAGACATGTAATTAATGGTTGAGGATGCAGGCGACGACTGCATTTCGATCGGCGACGGTACCTCGTATCTCAACATTAGCAGACTTTATTGCGGGCCAGGTCACGGAATAAGGCAAGAAATTGTTATTAAAATTATCAAATAATTGATTTCCTTAATATTTTATTTTATATTTTGGTACTTTCTTTCAGTATTGGAAGCCTAGGAAAAGATGGAGCCGATGAAACTGTTGAGTTTGTTCATGTTAAGGATGTAATTTTTAGTGAGACTACCAATGGAGTTAGAATAAAAACATGGCAGGTAAATTCTCATTAAATGTTAAAAGGCTTCTCTTTATGGATTATCACATCAACTTGTTGAAATCTTCTCCATTTTTTAATTTTCTTTTTTCGTATTTTATAACTTTATATCGTACGTACGCACGCAGGGAGGAAAGGGTCATGTTCAGAACATCATTTTCGAAAACATACGGTCTCGTAGATCAACTCGTCCCATCATTATCGATCAGTTTTATTGTGATAAAAGACACTGCACTAATCAAGTAAGGATGCATCTTCTTTTATGTTTTAACTCCCAATATTCTCAATTGGAGCGAGTAGAATCACTAAAAGTTTGAGAATTTGCTGTAGACTTCAGCGGTGGAGATAAGCAACGTATGGTACAATCATATACGAGGGACGACAGACGATACGAGGGCAATTGAATTGGCATGCAGTAATGCAGTGCCATGCAGAAACATCTTCATGAACGACGTCCATTTGAAAGCCATAAAGAGACATCATGGTCATAAACACAAGGCCGTCTCAGCTTCTTCCTATTGCATCAACGTTCATGGGCTGAGAAACGGCACCGTTATTCCACACGTCCCCTGCTTGAATCAAGGCAATGTTCAATTTCCTAGGTTGAATTAGGGTTTTTCTCTCTCCCCGTCAATATAAGGTGTGATAATTAGAGTTGGCCAGTTAGGCATGTCATTTGATGGTCCCTAGTAGCAGTCTTAGAGTCAGATTTATTTATGATTTTCCGTTTCCTTAAATTAGTTTTTAGGCGGTAAAACCACTGATTGTGGGAGTGATCCTAGGAAATTTCTTGAAAATTCTAGTGTTTTCCATAAAACATTTTGATCATTTCCGATGTTTTCACATTTTCTTGATTACGTTTTTCAAGCAAAATATTTTGCAAGTATACCAAACAAGCAATATTCATAGAATATTGATGGTGGATTTGAAAATCACTTAGGCTATGATGCATGTGTTGATTTTTTTTGACGTCAAGCGCAATAAAAGTCTTGATATTTCAGAATCTCGAGTTTGTGTGGCCATAATCATTCTAGTATAATATTATCCGTTTTGGACGAGATATCACACATATTTGTTCATACGGTTAACCCAAAACGCGTTGTACTAAGTAGGTCTGAAAAATCTTTTTATAAACTATTTACTTTTTACTCTCTTAAACGATGTGAAATCGTTCTCCGTCACTAGTATGAGTTGGTCATACACAATTAATAGAATCATTGGTCATCTTTACCTTCACAGGGCAGATCGCCACAATCTCCTCTTGTTAAGGGGCCAATGTCTCTATTACCTCATTTCCAGTTATTTAACATTCTCTAGTGCTTATAGTATAATATTGTTCGTTTTAATCCGGATTCTGTATGAATTTGTTATTGGGTTAGTCAAAAATGATTTGTATTAGGTATGGAGGAGAACTCTATTTATATATCATGTATCTTTCACTCTCTCAAGCGATATGAGATTGTACACTCTACTGGTATAAGTTGTGCCCTCACAAGTAGGCTCTCCTTCCCTTCACATGACGGGCTGTCACAATCTCTACCCATTCGGGGCTATACATCCTCGTCGATCACACTTCCTATTGAAGAATGACTCTGATACTATTTGTAACGTCTCTCAGTGAGTCAAATATAATATTATTCACTTTGGGTTAGAGCCTATGCATTTTTTCTTGGAGTTAGCCCCCCAAAACGCGTTGTACTAGATACGAGTGAGAACTTTACTAATAAGTCATGTATTTTCTACTATCTCAAGTGATTTGAGATTATACACCTACATTGGTATAGGTTGGACTCTTATATTGAACCATCGTAGTTTTCACTTAGCCGGTTGTCATAAAATCTTCCTCCATAATATGAACCATAATATGAATTATGGTACCCATATAGACTATAATTTTGTTATGGTCCAATTATGATCGGTAATTAATATGGTTGGGCAGTGGGACTGATACCATTCATAATATCTCTTAGTGCTCCAAGTACAACATTGTTTACTTTGGGTCGGAATCCGCACAAATTTATTTTTGAAGTTAGCATAAAAAACATTTTCTACTATCTCAAGTGATGTGTGATTAGACGTCCCTCTTAGTATGGGTTGGACTTTCACATTTGATTCTTCTTTACCTTCATATGACGGGTTTTCCCATGAGATATGAAAAGTTATTATTTATTTAAACTCAAATATCAAAAAGCAAATATATAGTATATTTTATATCATTCATATTTAGTAATTTGAATAATTAGAAAAAATACTAGTTTATTCAAATCAAAATTGATCAAATCAAATTTTAGGATTTCTTATTTCAAATATGTTAATCTCAATTTCGTAAAAGAAATTTTCGATAAAATATTATCTCATTACCATGAGATATTGTTTTCAAAACTCATTTTATAATTTTGAATTTGAAACTAAAATAATTGGTTAATCTGTCTATTATTCAATCTCATTCAAACAACATTAGTTTGAATACCTTGAAAAATTACTTTTCTTTGATTTGAATGTTTAATAATTAATTCATAATTCATTATCGGATTATTATTTATTCTTTGTTATTAATAATTTGGATACTGAAAGAAGATGATGAAAAATTGATGGATCTATTATTTTAATCTCTAATAATTTTGTCAATTAATTAAAACTCTTTCTTTTATTGACAAAGTTATCAATTCTAGAGTAATTTTATCTTCTAGACTCGTGAGACCCTTTAGGCTAGTACAATGCCTGCTCGCCAGCCAGCTGACTTGGGGGTAGGCTCGTTGGCTTGACTTGACTTTTCACACCTCAAAGATGGTCAAAAACAGAAATATAGAGTTGTACGATCTGATTCTCGAAGAAGACTCAACCACCCACCAAAGGCTCATGCTCCATAGTTTGCGGAAAAACACTTAAAACAAATTTAAAAGCCAAAATCCACGTGTTATGAATTGAAGTCCTTGTAGTAATTACAAGAAAATAAAATGGTGCAATAATTTAAATCAAACAAAAAGGGATATATTGTGATGGAAGTAAAAATATGTGCAACACCAAATGTTAATTTTACAGCGGAGAATGAAAGAGAAGAAATAATAAAGTTTCTCACTAAAAAAGACAACACAAGAAAAAAAGATCGAAATGAACTTTCATTGGAATACCTTCTCATGGTCCTAGCCACCACAATTTTTGTTTGAGAAAAATAGGTAGTCTTTTGAGATGAGCAAAATAAACTAAATAGAGATTCTATCACTATAACCAATGCATGAGAAAATCAATTTTATTATTTATCATTAAAAATGTAAATTGGAAAATATGTAAGTGTATGGATTTATACTCAAATCTTTTTATCATTTTAAAAATAGGCTCCATGAGTCGTTAATGGAACGAGTAACGAAAACAGTGGTACATACTATATTTTAGCTATACAACAAATATTGTTACCATCGTTTTTCATAAAAAGACATTCTAGTGAAAATAAGGTCAATTCATGGACCTTTACTCATTGTTACCCGAAGGCGTGTAATAGAGAGACACATAAGTCCAAAGACCTGTCGTGATGTAAACAAATTCCCTAGCTAGATTTACAAATTTTAACCTAGGGATGACCGAGGGACAAAACATAACAAACTACCCCAAACACATATCGCGCGAATGTGGCAACATGTTCTTTCTTAATAGAAGATGCGCATAAAAAAGACCTAAATCATAGGTTCAACACAACCAAAAATTTTGTCCTAAATATAAAGGAAAATATCATACATGCCGAAAATAAACATGTAAAGCCATTATACATAAATGCTTTAAGACATGATATGTTAGGGTTTTTAGTGTGACATATAAGAAAATAAAGGTTTAGAAAACCAAGATTCACTTGCAAATATAGCAAAAGGAATCCATACTTCAATGGCATTGAGTTTTTTTTACTATTGGGAATGGTAAGCTCAGAAATTAGGTTGAAGTCCGAAAACTCCTATACACCTATAACTAGGCCTGAGCATGGTTCGGTCTGGGTTGGTTTTGGGCCATACCCGAACTGAACCAATTGAGTTTTGGTTTTGAAACAAGAACTGAAATTGAACTAACTTGGAGGCTGTAGCCGACCAAAACTGAACCAATATTATCGATTTGGTTCGGGTTAGTCCAAGTTCGGTTTTCTTAAAAAAAAAAAATAAAAGCATTGAAAAAATATCGTAAGTTATATCTCATCTCCATATCTTCTCTACTTGCTCTCAAGGCTTGGTTTTAGCCACGATCATGGTTGTTTCGATTACCATTCTCACCATCACCACGTCTTTCTCGAAATCAAAGCAACCAAATTTTATGCTCTTGCTTGTCTTCTAGTGAGTAAGAGTATTAGTTTTCTGCTTCCACTAATTGCAAAAGTTTTCTGGTGTTGGGTTTCTCCACATGTCCAACTAGGATTAAACTCTATTTATATTTATTTACTTTAAGTTTTTCAAAACACGAACTCTTTTCAAATCAGGTGCTAAGAAGAGAGAAATGAAGAAAAAGAATGTGAAATTTGCTGAGAATGTGAATGTCCAGTTTTCAGTTTTCTTAAAAAAAAATAAAATAAAAGTATTGAAAAACTATTTTACTATTACCATCCCTCTCTGTCGCTTCCTTTTTTTGTTCCATCAAAACCTAGAGGAAGGTTGTACAAGTTCCACAGAGCAAATTGTAATTCGTGGCGGAAACAATATTTGAATGATACCATCCCTCTATGTCACTTCTCTCTAGTTTTCATGACGATGAGGCAGCGATGATGAGGTAACCGCCATAGAAAATGATGATGGTCTTGCAAAGCCCCTCCTCATTGATGAGGAAGGTGAGGCATCCACCCTCCTCATTGATGAGAAAGGTGAGGAGATGCCTGAATAGAGGCTTCGAGAGACTCTCCAATGCATCCAAAAGAGAAGGGAAGGAAAGAAAAGAGGAAGAAATTCTTGTGAAGAGGGAGAGATTATTTTGTAAGAGAGAAAAGAAAGAATACAAGAGAAAAATAGGTGTGGTGTTTTTGTGCACATTGAAAGTTCTAAGAGTGATGATTTCTTTTAGTATATATTTCTAGAATATTCAATATGAAAAAAAATATTGTAAATTTTATTTTTTATAGTGAAATCTTTCTAGATTCGGTCCCCGTGGTTTTTTCTGATTTGGATTTCTACGTGAAATTCTCATTGTTCATTATTTCTCTTACCTCTTGGTCGTTATAACTTACGACATGGGAAAATATTCCTAGTATTTTTCGAATCGCATCTGCTATCATTTCTCGTATCGCTTGGTTGACGATGTAATTGTACTGTGTAAGTAAGTTATGTCTAGAAAACTGAAATTTAAGTAGACGGTTTATGACCCTCTAGCCTTTCCTAAGAACTTAATTGGAAAGGTAATTCTGTCTGAAGAGATTGCCAAGAACATTCTTTTCTGGGAATTATCTTGATCAGTACTTTCAACGTTTTATAGCGTGGTATCATTATTATCGTTTTCTCCGTATTTTTGTTGTTTTCCCCAACAAGTGGTATCAGAGCGATGTTATTATAGTATGAAATATTGAAATAAAAAAATTCAACGAAAATAATTTCTCTGTATGGAAATTAAAAATGAAGGCGTTATTGCGGAGAGATAGTTGTGCTATGGCCATCAACGACAGACCTACAAACGTTGAAGACGAGAAATGGAAAAAAGCAGATGATGATGCAATGACAATTTTGCATCTTACTCTAGCAGATAAAATCTTGTTAAGTATCTCAGAAATGGTAACTGTCAGACAGATCTGGAATATTTTGACAAAATTATACGAGAAAAAGTCATGCTATGATAAAATTTTGTTAAGTATCTCAGAAATGATAAAATTTTCTTAAAAAGAAAATTATATACTCTTCGGATGTCAGAATCTACGAGAACAATAGACCGCCTCAATACTCTCAACACATTATTTTCTCAACTTACTGCAATAGAGCACAAAATCGATGAAAATGAAAGGGCTGAACTTTTATTTCAAAGTTTGCCAGATTCATATGATCAACTCATTGTAAATCTGCTCAACGGTACTACAAGAAAATATCGATGTTCAATGATATTATAGCCGCAGTTCGTGACAAAGAAAGTAAGCGGAAAAACAAGAAGCAGTTCTCTACGGAGACTTTATCAGTAACGAGAGGGAGATATCAAACAAATGTGGGGTCTCTGAATTTAGCATGTTAGAAAGATTTAAATTGAAAATAAAAAAGGCGTTAAGTGCTATCATTGTGGCAAGATGGGTCACATGAAAATGAATTGCTGGAAGTTGAAGAAAGAACAAGACACACAAAGTACAAAAAGGAGAAACAAAGAGTACGACTGCAACTGTTTCTGAGGGTGAAGATGTTATCGTATGCGAAAATGTTGTCAACCTCATGATAAATGAATCATGTTGGGTGTGTGACTCTGAAGTATCTTATCATGTTACTTCAAAAGTGGAGTATTTTTCATCTTACACTGGTGGTAATTTTGGTATTGTTAAAATGAGGAACAATTACGTTTCTAGAATAATTAGAAAATAGAACATCTGTTTCCAGACCAACACGTGATGTGAGTTGGTGCTTAAAGATGTCTTACATGTTCCAGATATTAGACTGAATCTATTATCAGTCGGTGCTCTTGACGAGTTTGGTTTCAAGAGCAAATTTGCTGGTAGAAAATAGGAGCTCAGCAAAAGTTCACTAATCATTGCGAAAGGGATTAAGGAGTCTAGTTTGTATGTGACTCAAATGACTGTGAAGAAATCATCAGTAAATGCTGCACAAGATAACTCGTCCATTGCGTTATGACACAAACGGCTTGGTCATATGAGCGAAAAAAAAACTTCAATTGCTTGGCAAAAAGAGATGGTTTGTCATATCTCAAAGATGAACTTTTGTCAAGTTGTGTTCATTGTTTGGCAAAAAAACAACACAGAGTTTCCTTTTAGAAGAATCCTGCATCAAGGAAGCCAGACGTATTGAAAGTTGTTTATTCAGATGTCCGTGGTCTCATATCAACAAAAACGTTAGGAGGTGCCCAATACATGATCACATTTATTGAAGATCACTTAAGGAAGGTTTGGGCTTATGTACTCAAGATCAAAGATGAGGTGTTTAACGTTTTCAAACAGTCTAATAGTTTCAGAGAGCGAGAAACTAAAAAGAAGTTAAAATGCATTCACACTGACAATGGTGGTGAATATATGAGATCATTTGACGAATATTGCAAAATGCACGGAATTAGGCATGAAAGATCTGTTCTAAAGACTCCGCATCAAAATGGCATTGCAGAATGAGTGAACAGAACTATCATGAAGAAGATAAGGTGCATGTTATCATATTCACAACTCCTCAAAACATTCTAGGGAGAAGCAATGAATACTACAGTAAATATCATCAACTCGTCTCCATCAATACCTTTGAGTGGAGAAGTGCCAAACAGATTATGGATAAAAAATGATATCTCTTCTGAACATCTAAAGGTGTTTGGATGCATAACATTCGTCCATATTTCTAAAGATAAGAGGTCTAAGCTGGAGAACAAAACTAAAGAATGCATATTCGTCGGATACGGAAGTGATACATTCGGATATAAGATTTGGGATCCGGTTGACAAGAAGATTGTCAGAAACCGAGATGCTGTCTTCTTTGAAGATCAGGTCATTGAAGACAAAATGAAAGATGTGGAGATCACTGATGAGCATCCAATAAGAATTGGTTTGGATAAATCAACTTTTGACTGGGGAGATACTGGAGAATCTAGTGATCAGACAGTTGATGATGTTGATAAAAAAGAAATAGAGATTTCTCCTGAATCAATTGCAGAATTAAGGAGGTCAACAAGAGATCGTCGACCATCGAGAAAATACTTTGTGAACGAGTATGTGATGATCACGGATGGCGATGAAGCTGAGTGCTATGAGGAAGCCATAGACCATCAACAAAATAAGAACTGGTTAGATGCGATGCAACATAAGATGACATCATTGCATGGAAACTATACTTATAAATTGGTTTGGCTTCTAAAAAGACAAAAGACACTCAAGAACAAATGGGTATACAAACTTAAATAAGAAAATTCACAACCAAAGTATAAGACACGACTGGTCGTGAAAGACTTTGGTCAGAATAAGAGAGTTGACTTTGCGAAAATTTTTCACATGTTGCGAAAATGTCATCCATTTGAGTGGTAATTGGATTAACCTCAAGTTTTAATTTGGAGATCGAGCAACTCGATATGAAGACTGTCTTCTTGCATAGTGAATTAGAAGAAAAGATTTACATGAAACAACTAGAAGGGTTCGTTGTCAAAGAAAAAGAATATCTAGTATGTAAATTGAAAAAGAGTCTGTATGGATTGGAGCAAGCCCCGAGACAATGGTACAAGAAGTTCGATTTCTTTATGGGAAATCAAGGATATAAAAAAACTTCTTCAGATCATTGTGTGTTCGTGAAAAAGTTCACGAATGGTACTTTTACAATACTCCTATTTTATGTCGATGACATGCTGATTGTGAGGCCAGATAGAAAAAAGATTATTAAGTTAAAGAATGAGCATAACATGTCTTTTGCTATGAAAGATTTAAGACCAACAAAACAGATGCTTGTGATGAGTATCACTCGCAATAGGAAAAATGGAAAGTTATGGCTATCACATGAATAATATATCAAGAAAGTTCTCAGCCGATTCTATATGGATAAGGCGAAGCCAGTCAGTACTCCACTTGCTAAATATTTCAAACTTACTTCCGAACAAAGTCCTTCCACTGAAGAAGAAAATGCAAATATGTAGAAAATTCCATATGTTTCAGCAATTGGCAGCTTAATGTATACTATGGTTTGTATGAGATTTGATATTTTACATTCTGTTGGAGTAATAAGCCAATTTCTAACAAATCCAGGCAGAAATTATTGAAATGCAGTGAAGTAGATTTTTAAGTATCTTAAAGGTACTTCTGAATTCAGTTTGTGTTCTGAAAGCAAAGAGCCTTTGTTAGTAGGCTATATTGATGCAGACATGGCTGGAGACATTGACTTAAGAAGATCAACATCAGGGTATTTTGTTACATTTGGAGGGGGAGCAGTTTCATGGCAATCTAAGCGGCAAAAATCAGTGGTATTGTCTACAACAGAAGCTGATTTCATTGTGGCTACAGAAGCCTGTAAAAAAATTTTGTGGATGCAAAAATTCTGACAGAATTTGATCATCAACAAGATAGGTATATCTTATATTGTGACAGTCAAAGTACTATTCATTTGAGAAAAAACCCGAGCTTTCATTTGATGTCGAAACACATAGATATCAAGTATCATTGGATACAAGATGTGTTGGACAATAAGCAAGTGCATCTTGAGAAGATTCACCCAAATGATAATGGCTCATACATAATGACAAAATTTTGCAAAGGAATAAAGCATGAATTTTGCAGAGTTTCAGCAGGATTAGAGATACGTCATCATAAGTTGGGAAGAGAAGATTTGTAAAGTCCCTCCTCATTGATGAGGAAGATGAAGCGTCCACTTTCCTCATCAATGAGGAAGGTGAGGAGATGCCTAAAGCCTCTATTATAGAGGCTTCGGGAGACTCTCCAATGCATCCAAAAGAGAAGGGAAGGAATGAAAAGAAGAAGAAATTCTTTTGAAGAATGAAAGATTACTTTGGAGGGAGAGAAAAAAAAGAGTACAAGAGAAAAATAGATGTGGTGCTTTTGTGCTTATTGAGAGTTCTAAGAGTGGTGATTTCTCTTAGTGAATATTTTCTAGAATATTCGATATCTAGAAAAATATTATAAATCCTATTTTTCATAGTGAGATCTTTCTGGACTTAGTTCCCGTGATTTTTCCCAATTTGAATTTCCTTGTAAAATTCTCGGTGTTCATTATTTCTCTTACCTCTTGGCCGTTATAACTTACGACGTGAAAAAATATTCCTAGTATTTTTTGTATCGTATCTGCTATCGTTTCTCGTATCGATTGGTTAGTGGTGTAATTGTACTTTGTAAGTAAGTTCTGTCTAGGAGACTGGAATTTAAGTAGATCGTTTGTGACCTTTCAGCCTTTCCTGAAAACTTACTTAGAAAAGTAATTCTGTCTACGGAGATTGTCAAGAGTATTCTTTTCCATGAATTATCCTGATCAGTACTTTCTACGTTTTACAGTGGTAGTATTATTATTATCATTTCCTCCAAATTTTTGTTATTTTTCCCAACAGGTCTTCACGACTCAAGGAAAAACGCAACAAGGGCAAAGGTAGAGGGAGACGTAGATGGTCTTTGACTTTTCGCAAGGCAAACTGGTAGAGGTTCACACTCTTTGCGTGTCACGAGGCAGGAAGGAGGCAGCAAATCGTGAGAAAGAGGAGTGATAGAATGACTGAGGTTGAATCATGATTCGCGAAGGTTAGAGAAAAACTTTAATTTGAGTTTTGGGTCGGTGGATCGGGTTTCCTTCGTACCCGAAACCAAATTGAACCCAAATGAAAATTCTTAAACCCAACCCGACGACTCAAAAGCATTGAAAAAAATCAAATTAAACCAACCTGAAAAGCCCTGGTTGGTTCGGAACCCAGAGGTCAATTCGGTTCTGTCCACCCCTGCCTGTAACAATATGTCATTATAATTTCCCTCATGTGCTAGGGACACTAGTTGGGTCCTATACTGAGAGTAAGAACACAAGCTGAAACGACGTGGCAAATGACCACGTACTTCGGTGTTGAGGTGAAGAAGAAAAGTTTCACTAAAAACCATTGTTCAGTCGATTATAAACACGAAGAAGCCGACTAAATGTTGTCCCGCGTTGTAAAAACCAAAGTGAAAGATCCTGTATAAATATGAAGGAGATTCCCTCAATCCTTGAGCTAACTTTTGTATTAAGTTCTATCCTCCCACTTTCTTTCATGGTATGAGAGCTAAGTCTATACGGTGTGAGGACAGTAGGAAATACGCTAGACGTGAAAAAAAAAACTATCACGCTAGACGTGTGGGCTGGTGTTATCCCACATTGAACAAACCAAAGTGAAAGATTCTGTATAAATATGAGAGATATCTCTCAATCATGGACTGACTTTTAGATTGAGTTCTAGTTTTCACTTTCTATCACTAAAAACATGGCGATAAACCAGAGGTACAAGCTGTGGTCTACTGAAGAACAATAATTGTTGATCAAACAACAATTTTTGGTCAGCCTGGCGTCACAATTGATCGATGGCATCGCACAATAGGCTCATTGACATCACTCTATCAACCCTTGCCAACAGGGATGAGTCGAACAGCTAGACACAGGATTCAATAGACTATCTAGCGCAGGCGTAGGCAGTTTGGTCAAATCGTATTGACAACTTGTGTTTGTGACCTTCTTTTCTCTAACTATGCTTGTATTTTGTTTTTTTGTTTGTGAAAGTAAATAGTTTGTCTAAGTTAACTATCTAAGGTTTGCAAATCAATTAGGTTTTAAATTTGGGAAAAAGTTTTCATAACCTAATTCAACTTCCTGCTTAGTTTATATCGATCTTACACCAACGATAGACTAAGTCGACTTTGACCTCAACTTTATGAATGACCTATTTCTGGCGTCCAAATTATTTGTTGCTCTCAGCCATTCCGAAGGTTGATCATAAATACTCTATTCAACAAAATTCTCAAACTTCAAAATCGTTGAGCTTTGTGCCATTTCATATGTCGGCCACATGTGATATCTCGTTGACACACATTTGCTCTTAGCATATTGTTCTCTGCATTTCCACAGGTCAACCACTACAATTTAGGGGTTGACCGATGAAGTTCAAAACCTCAAAAATAGAAACTTTTTAGTATAAGAACTCAATAAACTCGGATGTAATTTTAGTTACACGAGAAAAATATATTTAAGTTTTTAATGTGCAAAGAAATTAAATGCAAATTATTTAATACTATAGTCCATTAAAACATGATTGCTTAATTCTAATCAAGCTAACATTTCTTCTTTCACAACATTCCAAATGAAAATGCAAATGGCAAATGTGAAGTTTCTTGATGTTCTTATTACAATATTATCTGCTTTGCGCTGAAAATATGCACATATTTATTTTTGGGGTTAGCCAAAAACGCGTTGTACTAGATAAACAATGGAACTTTACTTATAACTAATTCAATTTTCACTCTCTCAAACGATGTGGATTGTACATCCGCACTGGTATGTGTTGGATCCTCGCAATCAAACAGAATCTTGGTCATCTTCGCCTTCACAGTATCGGTTGCTACAACAAATGCCTAGCCATTCGCCTTAAAAAAAATCCTCCTACTTAATTACTAAAAATGCCTTTGCATTTAACAATAAAATTACATATTTGATTGAACAAAATACTCCCAATCTGCTCCAAGCAAAATCTACTGATGCCACGTCTACGTCGCACTTTTAGAAACACATAGTCATCTGCCTCAAATTTAACCACATGTCTCTTGAGGTTTGTTGGCTCTGCATTGCCTTCGGCTTTTCCGTAATTGTGTGGATATTACGCTCATTTCTAAGTAATTGGAGACAAAAAACGACATTTAATTAACTAAACTTTCTCTATTATTGCCTATGACATGAAAAAATGGAAAGCATAGATGAATGCATGCATTTTTATGTTTTATTCACTCTACATATCATGGATTATTCCATTTTGAACGTTTCATGCATTAGTCCTTTGCATGTTGTGATATTTTTCAGCCTCACTACGCTGCTGATTTTGTTTATTCCTATATATGGGGCTACTATGTCACAGTTGGTCATTTGATAGTTCCTCGTCCTGTTTCGATTAATTTCAATTTTCAATAAGATTTTCTCAACCTTTAAATCCAAAAAAAAGGATGAAAAGGCCATCATCCAACGACGACAGAGATGAAATTCCAGTTTTTAAACATGGAGAAAGAGAGAGAAGGATTAGTCGGCTTCATTTAAGAGTAGAAAACTGAAGGAAATTATCAAAACGCACAAATGAAAAAGACAGCCATGGGGCTTTCTTGAAGGTCAACTTCACTAAGATATTAATTTTATAAACAAATAGTATTTTTACGTAATATGCTTGAAACCACATCTTCCCCCCCCTTTTTTTTTTATAAAATCAAACACTAATCTCATCTGATCATGACTGAAGCATGAAAAATGATAAATAATAAAAATATCCATGTTTTAAACTAGTCAACTTTAATGCGAAAGTTACACTTATTTTTGTTAATTAAATGTTCATTATTATCACACCCAAAATTACAGGACATTGAAATATACCCTTTTCTTTTATAAGAAAAGCTTAAAAATTAAATTTAGAAGTTTGAGAGAGAGTATGAAAAATTAATATAAATTATTAGTAGTTGAATCTTTTTAGGTAAGTTGATAAATCCACGTACAGAAGCTATTAAATTAAGCTAATAGTTTAAAATAGTTGCATTGAATAAGACAAAACCCATTAAAGGGAAAGGTAAAATGAGTTTGAAAAAAAATGGGAATAAAAAGTGTTATCTGAATCATCATCATGATTGATGAGAGAGAATAATGAAAAGAAAAGGTCGATTAATATGTGGCAGAAGAAAGTAGCTTAGTGGGTAGTGCTGTTTAGCTAATCTCTGGACTCTATAATCAGAAAATGTGAAAGGGTAACGAGGAAAATCAAGAACTGAAGCAAGAAATGTTGTTAGTTTAGGTACTGGATTTGATGTCTGCTGAAACTGGAATATGCCAACGTTGATGGAGTGGATGACAGTGAAAGCTTTCTCTTTCTAGCTTTTCTCTCTTGCCCGACCTACCCGTGTCTCAGTTTCTACTGCCCAACCTGCCCGGTGTTGGTCCGCTTTTCCTCATTCTCAAGCACATTCCTTGTTTTCCAGACTTCGGCTGCCCTTTTGACTGGCTTTCTCAACTGGGTTGTGCGTGTGAATTTCAGTTTTGGCCGTATAATACTGACTTGATCGTTCTTGATTTTTCATCTTTTCGTGCGAGTTATTGCGCTGGTTCTGGTCGAAATCATGCTCCGAGGAAGCGGATTCCGCTTGAGAAGGGAGATTTTCTAGTTCATTTTTCTCGGATGGATGTGTGATTTTGAGAAGATGGGTTTGGCTATTGATGCTTCAAAAGTGGAGAAATGGGAGGATAGGGGAAAAAGAGAAGAAGCGAAGAAGAAGAACAAGAAGATGATGACGATGACTATGGCGGATCATATAGCGGAAGAGAGCGGGTGTTGGGTGAAGATGAGATTTATGGGAGGGTGCATGAGTTCTAGATCAAAGGTGGATACCTCTCTGAGTGGATCAAAGCTCGATAGCTTCACTGCTGCTGTTTTTGGTAATATTTCCTTATTTCATCTTCCTTCCTAGTTTGAAAAAAGATTTACCAGACATTTATTTCAGCTTTTTTTGGGGGTGAAACCCAGATTTCGGATGCAAATTAATAGGTTGTAGTTTCAAGTTCAAACTTATTATGTATTCCTGTGGAATTTATTCTTAGAAGGCGAATTTAATGGCCTTGTGTTAGTGCTTAATGTTTTGCTGCTTCAGCCGGACAAAATTACTCAAAGTAGAAGTGTTGTACACAAACTGGCGTTACTGATTGTGTTGAAATTTATAGAAATCATTTCATCTTCTTTTGCTAGATACTGAAATGCGGGGATATCCCTTTAAGGTTTTTTCATTATATGCGTGGTCTTTCATTTAAGAAGATTTGAACCTGTGAATAACTTTGTAATTTTGACATTTTCTTGAATCCACAGAAACTAAATCTCGGAATGAGAAAAGTATCGATCCACCTGCTGCGGCAATGGCATCATCTACAACTAGTAATGCTGAAAGTACTTCATCTACGCCCAAGTTTAGCGAAGAGTTAAAAGTTGCATCTCAGCTTCGAAAATTTACGTTCAACGAACTCAAATTAGCGACAAGAAACTTCAGGCCCGAGTCCCTTCTGGGCGAGGGAGGATTTGGCTGTGTCTTTAAAGGTTGGATCGAGGAAAACGGTACAGCTCCCGTGAAACCTGGCACTGGTCTTACTGTTGCAGTGAAGACCCTCAATCATGATGGACTTCAAGGTCATAAAGAATGGCTTGTATGATATCTTCTTTTCTCCTCCTCTCTGATTAATTTTCTCTTTATCTCTGACTTTCATTTTTAATGGAGTTGTCATTTATCTGTGAACTTTTTCAGGCTGAAGTAAATCTTCTTGGTGACCTTGTTCATCCTCATCTAGTTAAACTGATTGGCTGCTGCATTGAAGATGATCAGAGATTGTTAGTTTATGAATTCATGCTTCGCGGAAGCTTGGAAAATCACCTTTTCAGAAGTAGGTGGATTGGTTTCTTGGTTGCTAAGTTGTTATCGACCCCTTTCATTTGCTAACTTCTGAAAATGAAAGGCATCGACAAGGAAATTTCATAGTTTTTGAATTTTCTTCATTCTAGTTCGTGTTTTAGATCTTACAAATATTATAATCTTAGTAAACTTTCCACTTTCTTAACTCTCGTTGGGGACAATCCTATGGAATAATCATATTTTCGTTCTGCCTGTGACACCGTGTTTGAACTTGTCATTTAATCGTGATTGCTACTGAAGGTTATAAACTTGGTTGTGATTTTAACTGTTTTTAGAGATAAACCAATAACTTTTCGGGTTAAAAATCGCATTGAAGGGGCTGTACAGTTTATAATATGTTATTTTTATTAGAAAAAAAATTGGTATGTTTTATTGCTTAATATTTGAACTATGAAGGTGGATATATAGTGTTTCTTTAATTCCATTATATAACTGATGTTTCGATATATTTTTTTATTTTATGGCTCTGAATCTTGATGTGTTGGCACCAACAATGTTGTCTGGAGCAGGGTCCTTACCTCTTCCCTGGTCTATTAGAATGAAAATTGCACTTGGTGCTGCAAAGGGCCTTGCATTTCTTCACGAGGGAGCGAAACGACCTGTGATATATCGTGATTTTAAGACATCAAACATACTTTTAGATGCGGTATGTTTTCAAACTATTCCAAGAATTTGTATTTCTTTCAATCATTTGGATTTGATTCTAGGAAGGAAGATAACATTATGTTGTTTCAGGATTATAATGCCAAACTCTCGGATTTTGGACTTGCGAAAGATGGTCCAGAGGGAGATAAAACTCACGTCTCGACGCGAGTAATGGGAACCTATGGTTACGCTGCCCCTGAATATGTGATGACAGGTATATTTGACTTTGTCCAGAGGAGATGACGCTGGACAAGAAGAGAGTTTCGTGTCAAAAGAGAGAAAGAGACAAATTTAAATGATTTGAACGAACAAAAATGGGAAAAGTGGAAGGATTAAGGATAGATTAGGCCACATAAGGAGAAAGAAAGACGGAATGAGGCGGATCCTTAGTCACTAACAGGAGTATATTGAAAAGTTCAACAATAAATGATACCATTATCATCTTTTAACATAATAAATCTTACATATAATATGAATTTCTAATATAGGTAGATAATGTTCTTACACATTCTTTATTAGGAAACGTTGCACATCTTAATCTTTTTTTCAAGGGGGAGAGCTTGAAACTAATATTAACCATGATTTGTTTTCCGATTTATGAAACATGAGATTCTTTCTTTGTTCAGGTCATTTAACGGCTAAAAGTGATGTCTATAGTTTTGGAGTCGTTTTACTTGAAATGATAACGGGGCGAAGATCAATGGACAAAAACAGACCAAATGGAGAGCACAATCTTGTAGAATGGGCGAGACCCTTACTTGCAGACAAGAGGAGGTTCTACCGGCTCATAGATGCTCGCTTGGAGGGACATTTCTCGATTAAAGGAGCTCAAAAGGCGATCCAGCTAGCTTCCCACTGCCTCAGCTGCAATCCAAAAGCTCGGCCATTGATGAGTGAAGCCGTTGAAACATTAAAACCTTTGCCGGGGCTCAGAGACATGGCTACCTCAGCACATTACTTGCACAATGTTCAAGGAGATCGACAAAAGTTCAGCCCAGGTCTTAAAAATGGCATTAGAACTCAGTCGATGTTTGTGCCGAGAAATGGCCATCACGTGAGAAGCCTTTCAAGTCTCGACGGTCCTCGAGCGTCTCCTTTCCGTCATCCTCACCCATCGCCCAAACCTAAAGGGAAAGACTCCTAACCTATGACTGAGTTGGCTAATAACTTGTAAGTCCATCTCTGTATATTGATATTCTTGCTGAAGACTCAAGAATATGCTTGTTCTCCCCCTTTGTGATGGAAAACTAGAGAGAGAAACAAGGTAGTGAGAGAAAGCGAAACCAGTGGGGGTCGAAAGTTAGGTGAAGTGGTGAAGATGGGTTCTATTTTAGTTGTCCAATAATGCTACTCTTTACCCATTAATTGCACTTGTATTGGTTTTCATTGTTATATACAAGGAAAGTCGGCCATTGCAAGTATAGGCCAGTTTCTGTCTATTTGTAATCATCCATTGCTGCAGTCAGCAGATGGGGTGGGTTGTTGCTTTTGACTGATTAAAAAAGATGGTCACGGTTTCTGTTTTATCTCTCTCATGTGATATCTTTTAGTTATCTTAGATTGAATTGTAGTTGGTAAATTATGATCGGCAAAAACTTATTGTTTACATTTTCGAAGATTGTGGCAAGATGAAAAATACGAATTGGTGGTTTGTTGAAATGCAACACTCAGTCGCAAACGTCTCCTCGCCGATTTCGAAAACTCCGAGAGTGTGCTCGGACTGTAATTTAGAGTTTGGATGGGGCCTGTTACCGGAATAGGACTAAAATCTCACTTTGAATCTAAAGTCCTAGATGTTTTAGGAGGGGAACCAATGATGCATAAAGTTGAATACTCTCCAACATATCTGTAGACTGATAGATAGAGACGCATTAGAGCTATTTACTCAGTCTAAAGTTTATGATATGTTTTTTGAAAACAAGAAAAACAATCGTTACTACAAGTTAATCTCCATTAAAATCAGTTTTGTATTGGCTCAGACTATTGATCCAACTTGAACTCGTGTTGTTTTACACCAAAAATTAAGTTAGTTTAGTAGAAATTAAAATGAAATAAAATAGGAAATAATAAGTCTGCCTCGCTTATTACTTGACAACATCGATATGGATTTCTTTTATTAATTTTTTAGAAAAAAATAAAAGAAAAACTTTAGAGTATTGACAAAACAAATTTTAAACTATATTCGTTAATAAAACAAATCTTAAACTTTCTTGTGTTAACGAAACCAACCTTTCGTCCGTCTAGTCGTCAAATACAAGTGCAGTCGTCCACAATATGATAGCGGTCGACCGCGTGAACACTCACGTGGAAGTCTGCGTGAATTGCCGAAAATTTGTCGTAATTTTCGAATTAGGCAAAATTCCTAAATTGGTGAACAATCTGCCGCAAAGAAATTGGAGCGTTTTCAATCCATGTATAAATCGAATCAGAGAAGCTTGGGGAATAATGCTATGAGGTCGAAAATGGAATTGGAAGATGTCGTTATTGTCAATTTGTCATACGACATCAATGGTTTGTTGTCGAAATTCGCGAGGTTGCCCGTGGAAATGAGCAAGGGCAACCTCGCTTATACGACACGGTTTGCGATCATCTGCATTTTAAAATGCGAGCGACCACACTTAAAAAAGCATTGAATATGTCACTCAGCAACTGACGATTGATGTTCCATGCAATCGCTCTCACTAAAAGCGTGGACAACCACATTTGAAATGTTGCTATGGGGGCTTCCTTGTGTTCGTCTGCCATCAAATTGCGGGTGATCACACTTGTGTCTAACGGCCAGACGGATGAAATATTTGCTTCGTTACCAGATGAAAGTCTAATATTTGTTTTATTAACAAACATAGTGTAAGGTTTATTTTGTTAATACTCTTATAGTTATTTATTTTTATTTTTTTTTAAATTTACCCTAATTTTTCTCACTGGTGGACAGCTATCATCTTCAAGGGATAACATCACCTTAATTAGAGCTCCGCATGAGCCGAGAATCACTTCAATTGTTTTTTTTTTGTTGGAAAAAGTATGTTGACCACAAAGAGAGAAGAATATCTTGCGATCGGCCATTGTTGGAGAACACAAGAGGGTTAAAAGTTTCTCTTTCTCATAATTTAGAGGACCGAAACCATTTTACTTGTTGTTGGACCGAAATAATTGGATCAAACTCAAGAAAAATCATCGAAATATCTTCATGGGTTCCAAAGGTTGACGAGTTCCTTAGAATTTTGGGTACTTTGGCAATGACTTTGGTATGCCCTATTGAGCTACATGTTTAATTTCATGTCGATCATATCGTGTATTAGTTTTTGAAACGTGTTTTCATATAAAACGACAAGCTCGTTTGTATGGCTTGTATGTTTTTATATAACGTATATAATATAATATGACAAGCTCGTTGTATGGCTTGTTCGTTTTTATATGATGTATATAATTTTCACTAATATTACATATGTACGACATTCTAATGGAAGCTTTCAACACTTGTCTTACTGTTTGTGTTTTACTCAGTTTTTATTAAATGTTTTTAACTATGACATGCTAAGTCAATTTTAAAGAACTGTAAGATTGAGTGTTAACAGTTAACTTAAACTATATTTTACCATTAATATATATTTTTTATGATGAATTTTTCTATTTAACCTTTTGTTGATTGATGATTATGTCGATAATAAGTAATGAAATATTATTCTATTGTTTTTCATTGAAAATACTCTTTAAGATGTGTTCAAGTTTTTTCAGTATTCAATAAAACTTTAGAACTTGAAGTTAAATGTTTGCAAAAATATTTTCAAAGTATCGACTGAAGTGATAAAGTGTCAACCACTAGTCATATTTACGAAACTCCAGAAAGCGTCAAGTGTCAATCGAATACTTCTAGTGTCGACCGCAGAAACTAATGCAGAAATTCCAGAGAATTTTAAATGTTGACCGGACAATGATAGTGTCAACCGCAAATCAAATCCAGAAATTTCAAGAGCTTTAAAATGTTGACGGAAAGCCAAAGGGTCGATTGAGTTGTGAAATTGCTTTTAAAATAACAAACAACGTTAACAAAGTGTCGACCGAGCAAGAGAAAGTGTCAACCGCACTAGCAGTTTTCTAAAAACACTTATAAATAGAAGAATGAAGACTCAGGAAAACAATCGAATCTGAAAAATTACATCGAAGTGCTGCTGAATCAAAACTTTAGAATCCTTTCCTTCAATTGAAGATCACCTCTCATAGTTCATCAACTTGCAATTGTATGCATTGAAAGTGTAGGAGATTTGAATTCATCAATATTTTGATCTCATTACTATTTGTGAATGTGTAAAAGGTGACGCTCTAAAGAAGAGTCTTGTAAGTCATTCATTGATGCCCAGAAGATCAATCGAGTAAATTGAAGAAGTTGTGATTGGGAGGAATTTTCAAGAAAGAGTCTTGAAGCGCGGATGTAGAAAAGATTGGTCGAACAACATTAACAACTCGGTTGCATCTGTTCTCTCTAAACTGTCTAGAATTTGATCACTATAAGTTTTAACTTTGAAAAATTAATTTTATTGTTTGAGAATAACACTAAACTTAAACTTGTATAAATTAATAAACTAATCATGAAAAAGAACCCCCTGCATAAACTTTATCATATTGAGTTTAGTCGATTCATTCAAATGTTTCCCCCATTTCAATTCTTAGTTAGGGAGATTATTTGTTGCCTAACATAGAAGTAGCGTCTCGACCATTTTTTTCTTAGATTTTTAAGGGTTTTATTTCAATGAGATTAGATTCCTGATATTTTGTTTTTATTAGACAATGTTGTTTATTTTTATTTCTCATAGCTAATGGACATAAAATATCACGCTTGGATGTATGGTTTAGTCTAGTTTCATTACATTTTGACTTTTAATCAATTTATAATACTTCCACTGCAACATTAAATAATTTAGATTATGTGTCAGACAATTTGATCCATTCTCAAGTCTCTTGTAGATCGTGACAAAACTTTTAGTATCAGAATCAAATTAATATATTAAAAGTGAACATGATAGTATACAAGAGGTTAATAAATAATGTGTCTAACCCGTACCAATTTATTTATTTTCTAATTTTGAATGCCTCCAATAAGCGTACATTGAGCCGTAGTCTTGAGGGTTGAGATACCGCATTTTAGGGAGGAGCACCCTAAAATTGCGCATGAGTTTATTCAAATAATTGAGAATGGACTAAATAAAGCCTCCAATTGAGAATTGATGTTGAGTAACTATGAAGATATGAAATGCCATTATTGTACTGCACAGAAGTAAATGATTAATTTTGGGGTAAAGATAAAATAAAACACTTAAATTATGTGGCGTTTCTCAATTTACAGTGCTTGCTTGATCTCTTCCAGCTGCTTCTCTCTTGTGTGTTTAAGGACGAAAATGGCGGATTGACCGTCCGGTTTATCATCTAAATCAGTGGCTGAGTGCAACGAGCGGCATTTTTGAACTACCCAGAGAGACGACGGTAATGAACTTAGAATTTAAGTTTCTTGGTCTCAGAAAATGAAGAATGCCAGGAGGAAGTGGTTTCTGCAAAATGGGATCGCCATGAAAGAATCAAACCTGTTGCGTTGGAGAATCCAGTTTGTATTTCCATCTCCCAAATTTCCCTGCCAGTTTTCATCAACTCTCTGAATCTTGACTGCATGTGGAGAGACTTGCCAAAATTGTCAAGTTTTTCCCTCATACAATAGAAACTATTAAAGTAAATAATTTTGTTGAGAACAAATTGAATCATTGACTGATTAAAATAATTTTAAGAGATAGTAAAACAATATAAATGTCATTAATAAATCTACGAGATTCGCTATATTTTATTTTGAGATAATTATAAAAAATTTTAAGAATTGATTACTTGATTTAAAATGTGAAATGCGAATGTTATGAAATTATGTTTCATGATAACTACGATAACATGAGGCATGGATAAAACTTAATAATTGTGTTATTGCTTTGGTTCGAGAGATCACAATTTTTGAGTACCATTTAAAGTTTAGGAGGAATTGGCCTAGAAAGTTGAGTGATTGATCACAATTGATAGAATGATAATTTTAAAATAATTTGTAACATCTCTCGGTACTCTCAATATAATATTATCTGTTTTGAATCAGAACCCGCACAAATTTGTTCTTGAAGTCAGTCTAAAATGCGCTATACTAGGTAGAGAGAGAAACTCTACTTATAAATCACGTATTTTCACTCTCTTAAAATGATATGAGATTGTACACGCTTACTAATATAAATTTCCTCACCAGACCTTGATCAGCTTCACGTGACGAACTGTCACAATCTCTCTTTTCAGGTCTCATATCACCTTGTTAGTCAGACTTCCGTTTAGATAATAACTCTGATACTATTTGTAACGTCTCTTAGTGATTCAAATACAATATTATTTTCTTTAGGCCACAACCCGCACAAATTTGTTCATGAGAACAACTCAAAGCGCGTTATACGAAGTAGAGAAGATAATCCCACTATAAATAATATATTTTTATCTTTTGCAAGCGATGTGCAAAGTCTTACGTTGTTCATTCTCAATTGTATGAGCGAAGTCTTACTTTCACATGACTGATTGTTACATCACTTGTGACCTAAAAAATTCATTATACTCATAACTATGAAGTTTATTTCTATCTTTGAGAGTTTGATTATTCTTAGCATGTTGATGTTATTTGACTAGTGTTACGATTACAAAAGAAGAACCTTGTAAGAGTGAGATGATTAGAGAAAGTTAAACAAAGAAGTTCTTTGAACATACTTGTGCAATTTGAATTTTTTAATAAGATAATTAATAAAAAAACCATAATCTATGAGTTAATCAACCAAACTACCTTATACTATATTTGTTAACAAATTCGTCCTAAACTATACTTTATTACAAAACATTAGTTACTTTCAGAAGCCTGCTGTCCAAATTTCTGTTAAAAATTTCTACACTGAACGAGGAGATCCTGAAAATATAGAAAGTTTAGCTCTTATCACTCTGAAGCTCCCTTGTTATTGCCGAGTAGTAGCAAGTTTCCTAGATCTATATAAAGAACATTAGCTGCAGCACAAACCAACACTCGTAAACTAACTTTGACCACAGAGAAACCTGTCTGCAAGAAAAGAAGGCATTCAAACTACTCAATTTTCAAACATATCAATCTCATAAAGTGGTCAACCAATTCCTCGACATGTTACATCGTTTCAATTTTATTTTCTTTGACAAAATAAAACTATGGAAACAAAGCTAATGCTACAGAAGTAATTTCTCCCAATGACACAAAAGTTCATCCGAGAAAGAAAACTATAATAATGCTCACCAATTACTTCTCTTCTGAGGCGTTCAACAGTGGCAGCCGAAAATGTGGGCCTTCTCATGGCTTAAGAGCCAAAGCCAGCCCAACCTTGGCAGTCTTCTCAGTGGCCCTGGTGTCTACCTCTCCAGAAACGGTGAAGAATGACTTCGGCCGCCATTCATGCTGAATGAGGGCACTTGCTTTCCCAAGGTTGTTCACCTTGGCCTTGACAGTGGTCAAAGGGTCTACCAAATGTTGTGTTCCAACTGTGATGCTATTTTCGTTGCTCGAGAAACAGTGGCATACCTCTGCACCAACTGCTGTGCCCATTATGGGGTTCACCGAGTGGTAGTAAGAAGCACTTAAGGAGTCACCTTTGTCGTTGCTAAATTCCCAAATTACAATAAATTAGCAGTTAGTGGCAAGAATACTGATCACAGTCTTAGCGTATACACAGAGTAAGTGACTATCACAGACATTTCCTTCAGAATATCTTTACTACAATACAATGTCCTACAAGCTTACATTATATATAATCCAAGAGACAGTAAAAGGAAAAATTGAGGCACTATATGATTTACTAAAATAAATAACATACAGATAAAAAGACACAAATGGAGTAGTCACAATAATATATATAATTTGAAATTTCAAATGTGCATCGACTAGCTACATATATTAAACAGCACTCAAAGTTTGCAAGATCATTCAGCTTCGAGGAGGATGTGAAAGCATAAAGAAAAGAAGGAAAAAAACTAACAGGGTCAGTGAAGCAATTAAGTCTGCGCTGGAGAAACTCAACCCAGCATTGCATTTGATGAAGTTTCCTGTCTTAGAGTCAAATGAAAGATCAGTACCAAGTGCAAGTATATTAGTTCCAATAACTCCAGAGATGTTGACAATAGGGTTTGCTGTCAATCCAACACTAGTGCTTATCCCTGCACAGTCATGCAAGTATTGGAATTCAACCTGTTTACACATATGTAACATATAGCCAAATAAGTGGTGAGCTCAGTTTGTGTCCGTGCACCTTGAAATCTAATGTGATTTCCAACAACAAATATATGCATTTAATAAATGCTCCAGACAAAATATGTGTTCTTTACCTTTCCAGACCTCTGATCAGGAACTTTGAAGTTAAATATTGCCTTCAACCCAGGAGCAGGTTGATCAACAGTAACAGTAGTGATAAGCTGATGAATGCACGTAAATAGTGAGGAGACTTTTAGAGGCATTCAAGATTGGATTGAAGAAAACAATAAGTAGCACAACAAGAAGGTAATGATTTCAATGAAATAATAACCAAATCAAAGAACCAACGCTTCCTTAGAATGGCACAACATAGTATTATTAGTACGCATATTATAGTGCATGAAAAGTCAGAAAATAAGAGAGAGAGAGAGAGAGAGAGAGAGAGAGAGAGAGAGAGAGAGAGAGAGAGAGTTATCCATAATATTTACAAATGAAGAAACATTAACCATGTTTGAAATTATCATTAAATCAAACCATTTCACAAACACATGAATTATTAAAAAGTTCATTAATGACATATGAAGCACTTACACATGAAATAATCAGAGCTGTCATCCACTGACTGCGACAAAATATGAGAATGTTTTATTAAATTAAAATTTTTGAAACGTCCTTAACCCCCAACACTCGAGGTGATTTTGAAAAGATACCTTTAATCTATTTTAAAAATAAATCAACATAAACTACTAATGATGAAGAAAATGAAAGAGATGAGGAAGACAAATGATAGGCACTTGAATATTTTGAAGAGGGAAAACCCAGAAAATATATTGATTTAAGGCTAAACATACACCCTGATGATAAATTCGAAAGGCTCATTTCTCAAAATTTCCAACTCAAATTCTTCCCTTCCATCTAACTAGTATCGTCTCCTATACATAAAAAACCTTCTAGTCTCCTCATTAACAATTCTCATACAAAAATGCATTCCTGGCTCACCTCATGTGCATTCCTTCTCTCTTCTAGTCTTAACTCCATTTCTGCCCCCAGCCCAGGTGGATGTGGGCATATCAACAAAGATGATGCATAAACCTTTTATCAAATTAGTTTCTACATACCCATCACATTTCCAATTTGTGTACTTGAGCTAATTATTTTTTATGATACTCACATATTTTGAATGCTAAAGACAATGATAAATCTTTGTATGTGTATATAAATAAACAAACACGCGCCCGTGCAAATATATACACACATAATATTTTTATAGAAAAATATTAATTTTAAAACTAAATGTATCTCTTGATATAAACAAACTAAGCTTTATTTATATTTCTGTACAGTTATGAGACAACCGTGTACATACATTTGTCTAACAATAATCTTATTAAATTTGTGTAACATCAAATATTCATACTTAAACTCTATTTGTTGTGATTTTGTTGGTTCTATCCTCGTGGTTAAGCACAATCACCATTCATAAATAGGTTTTGGATAACTTTAACATTAATAAAAAAATGTACAAGTACATGACATATTTATGAAGTTCCTTGTAGAAAATGTAGATTAAATTTAAAGGAAAAAACAGGAATTAGAGACATGCTGCATGAATATGAATATAGTGTGCATCTCAAATTTGGTAGTTATGAGAGGGAAGAATCAAAGAAATGAGTGCCAGATATGATATAGGGCTTACGCTGGAGCTGGTGTCAACTTTGATATCAGTCGTAATGTTTTTATTTTTGAGCTGTGTATTGACATCAGCAAGAAACAGATCACCTTTCTTTGTTCCTGATGATGTGATAACCTGAAATAGCGACAAATTCATTAAAAAAGAGGCTCTACAGCAGAAAATGAAGCTTTAAAAAGTGAATGCAAGCAAAGTATTAGAGGTCAATTGCTCCATCCCTTCACACCAAATTAAAACAGAGAAGGAAGAGATAAGTAGTCTCACAACTCCAGTTGGAGAATAGGTAGTGATAGTGAACTTGTGGTCGCTCTGGTAGTCTTTGTACAGAAGATCTAAGAACAAAAAAAAAAAACCATAAAAAGAAGAAGGAAACGGAAGAAGGGATGTATATAGAGAGAGAGAGAGAGAGAGAGAGAGAGAGAGAGAGAGAGAGAGAGAACCTCTAGCTCTCTTGCCGATGTCAGAATAAAGACCAGGACCCTTGCCCATGCTTTAATGCCAGCAGAAATGGTAGCTCCTGGCAGAGACGAAGAGGAGAGTGCCAGGCTCAAGAGAAAACCCTAGTAGGTGAGTTTGGTCTTTCAGGTAAGCAAATGAAAGAAAGATGAGTTATATGAATCCGTTCGATGGAAGTCAGACAAGTGTCTAACCCTCTATCATAATCTAATTAGAGATGAAAATTGAGTGAGACGCCAATCTACCTCTACTGCCTCGACTCAGTTTGACTTATTTAATTTTGACTCACGAGTTAACTTGTGTTAAATTTTTTTTGGTTCAATTCGTTAGACTTGATTTATTTAACTCACTAGTCTCAGTGAACTAAATTTTTTAAACTCGGCTCAATTCAACTTAGTTGGCTCATTTTTTACCTTAATTAAAAATGAATGACAATCAGATATGCGACATACATGGATAGTTTGTTTCAAAATAGATTAATATAAGTAAAATAATAATAGATGAAATGCAGTCGGCCTAAATTATGAGACATGAGTTCAATTGGGCATTAAATTTGATTTCAATAAATGAGACTAAATTTATTGTAAACAAGTTCCTCACTGGATCCAATATACGTTCTTGTTGGAATAATGGACCAACACTAACTAGTAATTGGTGCAATTACAAACACGACATGGCCGGCCAGATAATGCGATTTTGGATATCAGAGATCTTATCTTATACAAGATATCTTAATGTTGGCAACTCAACTCAATAGCACGTTGAAGAGACCTTTCCTGTTACCAATCATGAAAGCACAACAACTACTCTTCCCCCAAGACATGAGGGAGCAAAATTGGTGATGAGAAAGAGAAAGAAGAGCGATGAGTTGCAGACTGAACACATTTTTTCTCATCCTACCTTCCCTTTTAATTATCTTATTCTTTGCTAGATATTAAGTGTCTATCTCTTGAATTCTTTAAACGGTAACGTACAGGTTAGACCTTAAATTTTGAATATACGTTCAATTTGAAACTTAAACTTTGTTTTCAAACAATATGAACATCGAACTACACTTAGTGAACAAATTGAATCTTCTCGTTGAATGACAGAGTCACGTGTCTCGTTAAAAATTATATTCTCTCTCACTCTCTCTATTGTTCAAAACCTTATATTTTGAACTTTGAAATAGAAACTTGATGGCATTGTTTTGTAGTCTCATCACTAGCAGGATGGTTGGATCTTACCCAATTAAATCTAGTTCATCTCTCACAAATTGTAGAAGCACATTGTTTGTTTTGTTTCTGGTTTTTTTATAAGTCGATTTTATTTGAACCATGTTTGAGTTAGTCTAAATAACATATGGTTTACTTAGTAAAAAGTGGATCTTTTCAGATTGGATTACTGGTCTTAGGGTAGAGTCGAGAGAGATTGATGATTACGTTTCTTAGGGGAGCGGCAAAGAAAGAGGGATCTCGTGATTTCAAGGTGTTCATCGGAGATTGGCGTTGGCATTCCAGCGTGTGAGGTATTTTAGATTGTCGATCGGTAAGGATGGTTCTTGTATGTTGTTTCTCAAGGAGGGTAAATTTTGATTGTAGACGACTCTCTATTCTTTATTTCTTGGTGTTTTCTACGATCAATAATAAAGTAAATAAGTTGGGTATGTGGATATAAGACTTTGTGTTCGAACCACGTTATTTTTTAATGTTCTTTACTATTAGTTTATTGTTTTCTAGAATCACTATAACGTTCACATAATTTAGAAAATTAGGGTTGCGAATCTAATTCTACACGCATAAACAATCACATTACAGTTCAGACCGGTCTTTAAGACAACTATCTTCATCATAATAGTAAGTGAAAAGATCAATCTTCAATGGAATGTAGCATTTGCCCGAGGGAGAAAGCTTGTAAACATAAGCTCTTACACAGGATTCAAGATTGTTGATAAACCTTTCATTCTAAATGCACCAAAAAAAGAAAGGAACTTGGTAGACAAGGATTGTGGCAAAAATCCTTCTAATTGAAATTGGTTGCCATTTTAGATTATAAAAATGTGGGAACAATAGGGACAAATAGAGAAGTTGAGCATGAAAGGAGAAGAGAATGTCTTGTTGATTATGTTTGTGTATATTGGTTGATCACAGTGCCCAATGCATTACCATCATTACGGTGCTAGCAAAATACACATTGGTTTACATTAAATCCCAATGATGTCATCTTTGTTAACATAGACCAATGAATGTTAATATGAAAGATAATTAATGATAATGCAATAAATATAAATGGGTAGACAAACGATGACATCTACCTAGATTAATGGAATTCGGGATTTAGTTGATTGCGTTTGGCTGTTCAATTGCACAATTATCATACTATGCAAGGTAGAAATACCGTGATTTTGCCTTGGAAATAGTGCAATTGAATTTGAGTTAATTGTGTTTAATTTCATAAATAGTGTTATTTAAGTAAACACCAATTGAAATTAGAAAGTAAGTGCCTAAATACAGTTGAATTTGATGTTGGATACTAAGTGCATGAGACTAGTCAAACTTAAAGATTAGTTGTACGTGATGATATAACATTCACTTATATGATATGTCATTTAACATTCGTATGTATGTTGATCATGACATTAGATTATGATTCTCAATATTATATGATAATGTATTTGTTACATGTTGTGACAACCCGTCATATAAAAGTTAGAAAGACCTCAAATGTGAAGGTTCTGTCAATACCAGTGAACGTGGACAATCCTACATTATTTAGGAAAATAGAAAATGCATAGTTTGTAAGTAAAATTTGCTTCACTCTTATTATAACGCTTTTTGGGTTAACTCTAATAACAAATTCATATGGTTTTATGTCCAAAATAGATAATATTGTACTGGTGCATTAGAGGACAGTAAGTTTGTGAGTACTAATCACGTAAGGGCTAAAACATGATTAGATATAATATAGACTTAGTTTAGCTAATCTTTAAATTAGGATTCTTAATGCTCATACGTGGTCTATCTCATTTTTGTAAGTACAATTGATGGTCGAAACTTAGATGATAAAATCAAAGGAAAGCTGCTATGATAATCTGAGCATTGGACTAGAGCCTCTCTTTTACTCATTTTTGTGAATCAATTTAGTTTGTCTCATGAATATAATTAAATTAGATAAATTATTTATATAATAAAACTTGTAAATTAAAATGTGATCCACACAACTTAGTATGTAAGCATTAGGTGAAGGATTCCTAGGATTTTGTATTATTAAGAATCCAAATCCTAGGAATCATATGTTTAAATTTGATTGGATCAAGAGTCATCGACCATAGAATGTTGTCTCTTAGAAGATATTTAGTATGTTGTATTGGCTATTGCCTTTATGAGCTGAATACATTTGGAATTAATCCACTTGTATTATGGATTGGGCAGATTGAAAAAAAAAAACTTCTTAGGACAAAGACAAAGTTTGGTCGTGAGAGAAAAATCGACCTTAGTTGAATATACTTTTTCTTAAATGTGAAACATATTTAATTTGAATTTAGAACAAGAAATCTTTGGTAGAGTGCGACTCCCCAAACCTCACGAGGATAATGAAATCAGCGACTATAGTGAGCTGGTAAAAACCTTAAGAAATTATAGATGTGTGAGACTAGATGTGTACGTGTATGACATTTTTTTTTCTCAAACTATAAGATGGATTGTATTAATTGATGTTTGTCTCATATTTTGTTCGTTATTACTACAAATGAAGAGATTTTTTTTTTATTATTTTTATAAACAATGTTAGGTTTACTCTATAATCTTACAATATAATCATACTTGATGAAATGACATCTACACGACAATACTAATCATGCTCTTCTTTTATGTTCTTGATCTTCTTTTGTCTTCTTCGTTTAGCTATTTGTTATCTAATTCTTCCTTCTTCCATTTTATCTCTATTTTAGTGTTCGCTAGTCTCTGTTCCTGACCCACTATCTCTCTTTGCGTCTTTCTCTTCTCACCCATTATTCTCAATCTTCATCAATTTCTCTGTGGTCTTCGTTCTCCCTCTCTCTAGTAGTCATTATCTTCTCATACGAATCCATTTGGTTCAAGTGTCTTCGTATCGATCTTTTATTTAAAGTCATGTTTCATATAAAAGTTTTGCATCCAAAATTGATTTGACTTTTTGTTTTTTCTTCACACACTTTTTGTCTTTATCTTAATTTTTGTGTTGGATTAACATATTTGCCTATCCAAAATTGATTTCTTGGACGAGCATATTCTTATTTGCCTATAAGTTGATTCACTATATTTTCATAAACCTTTTTTTTTAAAAAAAGAAAATTTATCAAATCATGATATTTCTAAATTGGTCCTCACTTTATTGGATATATTGTTTTTGTACTTTAATTTTACTTTATTGTAGAAAATTAGTCTTTGTATTTCACCTAATTACTCGATCATAGATATGTCAATAAACTTTGCGAGCTCGTTTTAATCGATATTTGATTTGTTCTTTATTGTAATCAAAATTCAGATATTTATGTTTTCAGATTGTAAAAGAAAAAATTTATTATTCGGAATAGATAGAGTTCTGGTGAAGTACGAAAAAAAAAAGATAATCAAGTAGACAATATGATCAGTGAATTAATTGTTATAGATGAGATAGAAGAGCCACATATTGCAATGATTTTGAATATTAAGGATCAAATGATGAATGTTTATACAATATGTGACAATTCTTCCTATATAGAGAAGAAGATCAACCAAAGGAACTAATGCACAAGCTAGACGGATAACTTATGCTTTGGCACTACTCAATTGACTAACAAGTATGTCATTTGCTTCTTTTGTTGAAGTGAATCACCATGGTTATCATCATCTTTTTGTGTCAAAATCAAAATATCCTATATCTAATTTTTTGTGGTATCATCATCGTTTATCATCGTCTTTCAAAGCTTTCACTCTTGCTCTTTCCATCCATTGTGAACCAAAAACATTCAAACAAGCTAAGAAGTTTCCTGAATGGCAAGATGCAATGCAAGCAAGCAGTTGGCTGTAAATGGACTTTCAAGATTCAATACAACACCGATGGTTCTATTGAACGGTATAAGGCCCGGTTAGTAGCCAAAGGATTTAACGCAATAAGAGGCTTACATGTTTCTACCTTCTGAATATCATATTAAAGATGTGTCGAAGCAGGAGGAAGATCAATCAAAATTTGTATGCAAGTTACACAAGCCTCACGCCTATGGTTTTGCAAGTTTTAGCTACTTACCAATGGATTCACTAAATCTACTTCAGACTACTCATTATTTGTGCATTTTAACTCAAGATTTTTCATTGTTGTTCTAGTATATGTTGACGACCTAATAATGGTAGGAAATTATGTTGATGATATGAATAAGCTAAAAGAAATATTGAAAAGCAAGTTCAAATTGAAGGATCTAGGTGATAAATACATAAAAATGTAATTAATTTATGTTTAATTGTTGTATTTATTAAATTTATTTAAATTATAAATGAGTTTTTCTATGATTCTTATTAGTTATTGTTTTTGAATTGGAAACAATTTATTTAAGTTTATTTAGTTTTATAAATGCACTTTTATATGTAACATTAATTTGACTTTAATTTTTCAGTTTTAACAATTAAATTGAGAAAAAAGTCCAGCATAAATCAATCTCATTTTTCTCTCCAGCCGTCCCATTCAAGCAACCCAAAGATGCTAAATGCACATGACCAGTTCTTTCTTCCCGACAATCACACGTGAAAGACAATGCACAAATAAATTAAAAAAGGATTTGTGCAGTATGACGTCATCTGATTGAAGCATAATTCATTAATCAACGCTTAAACAATTGACACATGACGTACATGGCTTATTAAATTGCAGCTTTTGAATCCAATTCCTGTTGTTCCGAATATCTTGGTATTAGTACTCAAATTTTCGAAAATCTTAGTATTAGTACTCAAATCTCTAAAAATTAGCCCGAAAATCTAATTAAGAATATTTATTTCTTTATTTTGAGATATTTTATGCACTATAAATAGTCATAAACAAAGCTTCAATAGGAGAATTTTCTTATTTTCTCACTTATTATCATATTTTCTCTATAAAATTTGTGATGATAATATCCGTTTTAGGATAAAAATATTGGCCAGGTTAGAGATGAAATTATTTGTTTAGCAATTCAATTAAAGTTTGGTTATTTTGTTCTTCAGTGTTTAAATATTAGAGTGATTTTTATTATTCCATATTCACTTTGTGTGTTAATTTTATATAATTTCAGTCATGTTTTCTTTATGTAATTCTGCATACAAATCTATCATATTATTTTATTAGTAATCTTTTATTGAGCTCACGAGCATAGTGTCGATTTTAGATTTATAGTAATAATAATCGTATGGTTCTTCAAATTAAATTTAAATAGCTCAAATACATATTTTATCACAAAATCAAACCTAAAATTGATGCGCTTAAACAACTAATGCATTTTTGAACCCTCGCTACCTTTTTTGTTATTGAATTATATACACAAAAATAATATCTTTTAAATTGCTTCTTTCTAATCATAAAATTCACTTTTTATTTATTTTTACTTTAACATATCTCTTGTTTTATTTTAGTTTATCGTTCTTGATGAACCTTTTAGCTAGCTCCTTATGGAATCGGTAGTCCAAAACTGTGCTGGAACCGACCGCTTAGTAGTGCACAATTTGAGCGTAATCAAATTTTGGCGCCGTTGCTTGGGAGGTGCAACGATAAAGATTGTCAACCAATTTAATACTTCAAAAGGTAAGTATTTAGTTATTTTATTTTTTAATTTTCGTAATTAAAATTTTTTTTTTTTTTGCAATTCTTTTATTTCCAGCAATCAATATTCAACCGTGCACTTTTTCCTTTTTATTCATAGTAGCTTAGGTATATTTTTAATTTTTTTTAGGTTAACTTTTGCTTCTGGTAGATTAAGATTTAAAAAATTTTCTTAAATCAATTTTGTTTTCTAATTTTGTTATTATATTTATTTCCTTAACACAAATCTACTTTATTTTCATTTTTTTAAAATATAATATATCTTTGACTTTATCTTTTAATTTATTTGATTATATTAGATTTTATTCCCATAATTTTTAGTTTCCCTTTTAAAATTAGAATTTAGTTTTATAATTATAATAAGATATTTCCTAATTTATTTAGATGTAGTGTATTAATTGGGTAATCTCTTTTTAATAGTAAATCTAAGTTTAAAAATTTCTTTTAATAGATGCTTTCTTAATTTAAGTAGATTTATATTAATTGTTTTAGTAGTTTCTTTTAATTTAAAAAATAAATAAATAAAATAAAATAAAGGGGTGTCTTTGGTGAATGATTCCATTTAGAGATAAATTAGAAATGAAAAAACCAGTTCAAGATCTTCTCAGCAAAATTTTGTCCAATCTTTCATCTTCTCCGTCTAGCTCTCCTGCTTCTTTATCCACTCACTCTCTAAACGTTTCGACTTTGACATCCGAGATTGATGATTTAAGAGCTATGTCGCAACACGAACACAACAATCAAAGGAGGCTGATGGATTAACTTCACCCCACTCATACAGCTACCCTATCATGCATCATGTTCTCCCTTAATATGCCACAATTGGATTTCAAGTTTGGCATGATTCAATTATTACCGACCTTTCATGGGTTAGAGAGCGAGAATCCATATGTACATATTAGGGAATTCGAGGAGGTGTTGACCACTTTCCATAGTCGTGTTGATGCCATAAACTCTGTGAAGTTGAAGTTCTTCCCATTCTCCCTGAAGGATAAGGCAAAAAGTTGACTATATTCTCTTTGACCTAGGTCTATTGGTTCGTGGGAGGAGATGACAACAACATTCTTTAACAAATACGTCCCGTACCATAAAACCAATGGTCTCAAACGATAGATTTCCACTTTCTCTCAAAGAGAAAGTGAAACCTTAACCCAAGCTTGAGATAGGTTTAGAGATCTGTTGAATACTTGTCCCCATCACGATTATGAGAGTTGTCGTTTCGTTAGTTATTTCTATAGCGGATTCACAGTGCGTGGGAGCCAATTTTTTTGAGATGATGTGCAATGGAGAGTTTCTACACAAAGACCTTAATGAAGCCATCGAGTACATGAATGATCTAGCTAAAAAATCTCACACTTGGAGTGGACCGAGTGCTACCGAAAGCACTAGTAGGGCTCGACTAGTTGCAATCTACCAACTTAAGGAAGATGACAATTTGAAAGCACAAGTCGAAGTTTTGACCAAGCAACTCGAAATTCTCAAGTCCCAAACGTGGCAAGGCGGATCATCAAGCCCAGAATTGCATTACTTACGGTGAGATGAGAGGGGTTTATGAAGAGCAATGTAACGCCTTAGGAGATTATACGAAATCCTATTTACCTTATTCTAATTCCTACAATTCTGGTTGGCGGAACCACCCCAACTTTAGCGGGAGAGACTCCAACAAGCAAGCACAATCATCCTGTAGCCAATGGAAACCAGACCAATATACTAATCTACCACGAGCACAGTTGGCAACATAATACAGTGTCCAACCTGCGAAGAGCTCACTTGAGGACACTTTGAAGAAATTCATGGATGCACAATTCACAACGAATAATAAGTTTGAATCTGTCCTCAACCAATTGGTGGAAGAGAACAAGTATATCAGAAGCCAAGTTGCAAAGTTGACCGGTTCCTTGGCCATTCAGTAGCGCGGCAAGTTTCCATCTCAGGCTTAACCAAACCCAAAGGAACTCCACATGGTCGAAACCTCAGACAAGTCTATTCAGAATGTCAAGGAAGTTAATACCTTAACCACTCAGAGCAAAAAACAACTCGATCCATCAACTTCTAATGCTTTGAGTAATAAAGAAGCCGCTCAAACACCTAAAGGCCCAATAATTCTAGTATGAGTGCCGTTCCTACAAGCTCTCCGATTTGAGAAAATATCAGAAATCTAAGGTGAGATCTTTGAACAATTGCAACAAGTGAAGGTCAACCTTGCTCTGTTGCATGTGATCAAGCAAAAACCTGCTTATGCCAAAGTAAGCAAGGACCTGTGCACCGTGAAAATGCATCACCACGAAAAGAAAATTGTATTCTTGACAGAACAAGCCAGTGCCGTGATTGAGAAAAAGACAATGCCCAAGTATAAAGATCCTGGTTGTCCCACAATTTCCTGTTACATCGGGACACAACTTTTAAGCCAAGCATTGCTGGACTTAGGAGCGAGTGTGAATCTCATGCCATATTCCATTTATTCATAACTAGACCTCGGAGAAATCAAATCCACTTCAGTAGTGTTGCAGTTGGCAATCGGTCCATGAAAAGGCCATGAGGTATTGTTGAGGACATACTTCTACAAATAGATAAATTTTATTACCTCGTTGACTTCATCATATTGGACACCCAAGCAGTGGTTGACACAGAGTCCAACATCTCCATCATTTTAGGTAGATCTTTCCTTACTACATCAAACGCCTTTATTAATTGTAGAAATGGTCTAATGAATATCTTTTTTGGGAACATGACTTTAAATGTGGCTGTTTTCAACATCATCAATGTAACACCCAAAATTTTCGTTAAATAATTTTCAGATTTTTGAAGTGGTAAACGGTAGAATTTTAGTCTAAATTAAGGGTGAAAAATTTAGCCGGTTAGATAAAATATTATTTTGAGGCTAATAGGAAAGAGAAAATTATAAAATTTCAATCGCAAACGAACCGAATGACGATTTGAATAAACAGTTAAAAGATAAGGGCAAAAAGGTAATTATGATTATATTATATTAAAAAAAATAAAATAAAATAAGAGAAAGGGTAAGAAGAATCGGGAAACCTCTCCTCTATTAAGTGTTCATCCCCCTCCCACCCGCGTGAAACCCTCTTCTCTCAACTATTTCTCCCTTCTAGCGACGACACTTAGCTGATCCTCTCCGTTCCTTCATCAATCTTCAAATTTACGGTAAGTTTTAATTAGTTCTTAGTAGATAGTTAGTGTTTTAGTTGTTTTGAGTGTTAAAAATGAAGTTAGTGAGAGTATCGGGTAGTTTTAGTGAAAACCTAAGAGGGAGCTGTGAGAAATTAAAGTTAGAATTGATTTCTATCTGTATGCTGTTGTTTGAGCCTAAAGTAGGAGTACATTACAGGATTTTGTAGGAAAGATTGAGCGGTTGGATAGTCGAATGCTCGAATTGTGGAATGTTTTTTGTTTGGCCACATTCAGCCAAACTATAGGTGTTGGATTAGGAATTTGTTTAAACCGTTAGAAATTAGACGTTCTCAGAAGTCCGTAGCATTTTGAATTGTCCAAATCGGACAAGTATTGGATAAGTTACGCAATTTCAAATTTTGTCAAAAATTGTGTAGGATTTTGAGATTTGTTATAATAGTTGTGAGAGTGTTGTTTTCCTTTGAAGTTTTAAAAGTTGGATGGAGAAGAATTAATGGCTGTGTTTTATAGGTTCTCCAGTAAGCGAGCCGTATATGGAGTGCGAATTGCTAGGACGCCAGGTAAGTAGTGTCGTAGAGCAGTAGATGTTTTGCCTTCGGGCCTACATCACAGTTCATTAGGATACATTCGTGTTTACTTTATGTTATACTTTAGTGATTATGAGTCATGGTTTTAAAATACGAGAACGAAATAAAAATGAATTTCCAAGTTTTTACGGAATGAAACAGCAGGATGAGATAAGACGAATGAAATGAGAAGATACGTAAGAAGATAATAAAGGTGGGGTTGAGTGGTCTTGTCCCCCGAGGTGGACCGCGAGTTGTATCACTCTTCCCCCGCTTTACGTGGTGGTCTTGTCCCGAGAGGTGGACCGCGAGGTGTGTCACCTTGATCTAGCACGTAAAGAAGAACTCAGTAATAAAAAAGATAAAGAAGATGTAAGAAAGAGACAAAAATGAAAGTAGAGACGAAACTGTAGAAACTGCATATGTTAGAATGTATTTGTTTACAGCGTTATGTTTTTATGCATTACTTACTTAGCATTAGGCTAATAGATGAGTTCTGTGATGTAGGTGACGACGCTATAGTTGGTGAGTACTCAGAGCGTGCCCAGGACTAGGAGGCAGTTTGAGGAATGCTCGTGGACGACCCGACCGGCTGTTAGAGTGTTTTGACCATGGTGGGCGTAGGTACAGGTTTTGGAGTGTAATCGAAATGGTTTTAAGTCGTTTTAAGTTGTTTTGAGTCATTTGGATGTATAGACGGATTTCAAACTTTAGTAGTCATCTTGTTTAGGTAAATAATGATTTTGAGTTGAGGAAAAAGTGTACATTGTATGGTTTTTAGCGTTGAGTCGAAGTTCGATTGTTTTTGTAAAGTTTCAAGATTTTTAGGCAGAATTCTGTGAAGGAGGTGTCGACCTATAGGTTGAGTGGTCAACCAAAACTACTAAGTTTCGACCAGTATACTGGAGGTGTCAACCGAATTTGGCGGATGTTGACCGCAAAGGGTCGACCTGCGAAGGAAGAGCCAAACAAAGTGTCGACCGGTGCATGTAAGTGTCGACCGCTAATATAAAATTGGACGGGAGTGTCGACCTCAAAGATCGACCGACGCGGACAGAGAGAAACGTAGTGTCGACCGGTGCATGTAAGTGTCGACTGGTAGTATAGAATGGATGTGGGTGTCGACCTCAGGGTTCGACCAGTGCAGGCAGAGAAGATTGGAGTGTCGACCTGTGTTCATAGGTGTCGACCGGTTAGTGTGATGAGCAGAGAGGTGTCGACCACTGGGGTCGACCAATGAAAACAGAGGCAAATGAAGTGTCGGCCGGTGCTTATAGAGGTCGACCGAAAATGTCTTTTAATGTTTTAAAAACTTGACATTATATTTAAACTGATTTTAATCAAAGACTTCCGCTGTGACGATTTTTAAACGTTTTTAAAATGGTCGTTTTAAGTTGATGAACGAAAGTTTTAAATTTTTACTTGAATTTTCCAAGCGCATTCGTGTGTGGGTAGTAGTAGAGGGAGAGCAGACCAGAAATCAGCGAGTCAGTTTTCTGGTCGGTATAATTGTGGTATCAGAACAGTGAGTAGTAGTGAGCATACTGGGAATCGTGTGAGTTTTCGGAGCGCTACATATGTGATATCAGAGCAGTGAGTAGTAGTAGTTAGCGTACCAGGAACCGTGAGGATTTTCGGGTCGCTACAATCAAGTGACCACAAAAAGATGACGAGTGTGCTCAATCCTACATGATCGATGCTTGTCCAAGAGGAAGTCACCATTTGGAAGAATCCCAATCCCATTGACTACCTTCTTGAAAATCCTCAAAGTTCTGACCCTGTGGAGAATGTTTCTGTCATTTTCCTGGATCCCAAGGATAAACGAACACAGTTTTGGCAGCCATGTTTTGAAGAGTTACCACAAGAGAGGGTAAAGCCAAAATCATCTTCGAAAGAGACCCCAAACCCCACATTAGCTCAACTCTCTGAGGGTCTCAAACATGCATTCTTATGGCGACGGTAATACTTTTTCGGTGATCATCTCATCCAAACTTGACGGATCGTAGGAGCAGAGATTGGTCGATATGCTATATGAATATAGAAGGGCGTTAGGTTGGATGATTGCCGACATAAAAGGTATTAGCCCCTTAATCTGCTCCCACCACATTTATCTCGAAGAAGGAGCTAATCCACGACAAGACCCACAAAGAAAACTTAATACAACATTGAAGGAGGTTGTGAAGAATGAAGTGTTGATGCTGACATCATCTATCCGGTCTCAGACATCAAGTGGGTTAGTCCGACTCAACTGGTTCCCAAGAAATCAGGAGTCACGGTTATTGAGAATGAAAAAGGAGACCTCGTCCCCACTAAGGTCATGACGGGTTGGCGCCTGTGTATCAACTACAAACTTAATGCTGCCACCCGCAAGGACCATTTTCCACTTCCATATATTGACCAAATCCTAGAACGAGTCACTGGTCATCCCTTCTATTGCTTTCTTGATGGGTATTTGGGATACTATCAGATAGAGATTGCTTTAGAAGATCAAGATAAAACCACCTTCACCTGTTCTTTTGGAACTTATGACTTCCAGTGTATGTCATTTGGATTATGTAATGCCCTAACCACATTCCAGAGGTGCATGATGAAGATATTCAGTGATATGGTCGAGAAATGTATGGAAGTTTTCATGGATAACTTGACCATCTTTGGAGACTCGTTCGAATCATGCTTACTCAACCTGCAAGCCGTTAAGATGCATTGAAAAAAGTCTCGTGTCATTTCGTAGAAAAGTGTCATTTCATGGTGTCATCCGGTATTGTTTTGGGGCACATTATTCTGAGAGAGAAATTAAGGCAGATCAGTCTAAGATCGAATTCATCTCCAAGCTACCCACACCGAAAAGCATAAAGGACAGTCGCTCATTCCTTGGTCACGTCGGATTCTATAATAAGTTCATACAAAACTTGCAATGATCTGGCTCCACTCTGAAGGATCTACGAATCGTGCGGTCTGGCCCTACCTATGAGGATCCATAAACTGCCAGTCCGGCCCCACTTTTGAGGATCTGCGAACTGTACTCATGACCTTCTACTCCTGCCAAAAGAGCTTTTACTTTCCTAGCTACTGGAACTCTGGACCTAGCAGACTTGAGTATCAAGAACAAGAGTAGGTGGTACCACTTGAGCTACTAGCTCAAGTGGTACCAGCTCTTGTAACTCTTGGTACAAGTACCTGGAGGTCCCAGGTTTGAGAACTGAGGATGACATGAAACTCTTTCATTTAGGTAGGGAGAAGTTCATGAGCACAGTCCGCCGATCCTCGAGGGTGTTGCAAAACTTCTCTGCCATATCTAGACCATTATGTAACCTCTTCGCAAAAGATGCTACATTCGAATCGAAAAATGAGTATGAGTAAGCCTTCTAGACACTTGTGTCCAAACTAATTTTTTGCTCATATCATTCAGTCATCAGATTGGTCTCTTCCATTCGAGATTATGTGTGGTGCAAACAATTACGCTCTAGGAGCCGTCCTTGGTTAACGAAGGGAAGGGAAACCCTTCGTCATTTACTACGCAAGCATGACTCTTAACAACGCTCAAAAGAACTATACCACCATCGAGAAAGAGTTGCTTGCTGTAGTATATGCTTTTGATAAGTTCTGCAAACTTGATTGGTTCACCCACCATAGTCTTCACAGACCATTTTGCCCTTAAGTACCTCCTTTCCAAAACAGATGCTGAGGTGCGTCTCATCAAGTGGATCCTTCTATTGCAATAATTTGACTTGAAGATCAAGAACAAGAAGGGAGTTGAGAATGTTATAGCAGACCATCTATCCCGACTCGAGTTCAACGAACCTGCTAATGGTCCAGCTATTCAAGATGATTTCCCAGATGAGAACCACTTTGCCATCACCATCATGCCTTGGTACGCTCACATTGTTAACTACTTAGTGATGGGTAAAACACCTCATGCTTGGAGTACACAAGATAAGCACAAGTTTTTGGTCGAGGTTCGTAACTTCTACTTGGACGATCCATATCTTTACGAGTATTGTCCTGACCAAATTATGTGACGATGCATTCCAAATAATGAAGTTATGAGAGTCTTGAACTTCTGCCATAACCATGCATGTGGAGGTCATTTTTCTATGAAAAAGATCATCGCAAAGATCCTCCAGTGTGACCTTTACCGGCCCAACTTGTTCAAGAACATCAATAATTTCTGTCGTTCCTGTGATCGGTGCCAGAAGTTAGGAGCTCTTACACGTTGCCACATGATGCCCTTGAATCCAATTCTTATGATATAAATATTTGATTACTGAGGAATAGACTTTGTGGGGCCATTTCACCTTCTTCTGGCTACCTCTACATCCTCTTCGCCGATAATTATATTTCCAAGTGGGTAGAAGTCGTACCGTGCCATTCCAACAATAACACAACTGGAGTTAAGTTCTTGAAAGAAAATATGTTATCGAGGTTTGGTACCCCTCGTGTCATCATTAGTGATCAAGGAACTCATTTATGTAATTCTACTTTTGAGACATTGATGGAAAACTATTGAGTGATCCACAAGATGTCGACTACCTATCACCCACAAACAAATGGGCAAGCTGAGCTAGCGAATAGGGAGATCAAATAGATCTTGGAAAAGATAGTTGATCTTGACCGTAAAGATTGGTCTTTATGCCTTTCTGAAGCACTTTGGGCATACCAAACTGCTTATAAATCTCCTCTTGGGATGTCTCCCTATAGATTTGTTTTTGGCAAGACCTGTCACTTACCTGTCGAACTTGAACACAAAGCCTATTGGGCCACCAAAGCACTACATTTCTATCTCAGTGCGGCAGATATCAATAAGAAGATCCAGTTGACTGAGCTTGAAGAGTTGAGAAACGATGTATATGATAACTCAAGGATCTGCAAGGAAAAGATTAAAGCGGCTCATGACAAGCAGATTCTGAGGAAGAATTTTGAGCCAAATCAGCGGGTTCATCTTTATGACTCCTGTCTACATCTCCATCTGAAAAAGTTGAGGCCCCGGTGGACTGGTCTATATGTGGTGTTATGAGTTTTTCCCAACTGTGTTGTAGAAGTTAAAGATTCTTCGGATGAAAGAGTATTCAAAGTAAATGGCCAACGATTGAAGTAATACGTTGAGCAAGTGCCTGAGTCTAAAGAGATCACTCTAATGGCTCCAGTTTATTCATCGGAGTATCTGCTTCCCACCTCATTGTATCCTTTTATTATTATTATTGTTGTTGTTGTTGTTGTTTTTTTTTTCTCATTTCTTTAGCTTTGATTTTTTGGAGATTCATCATTGTTGCAACTATTTCAAGCCATCACGAGTGGGTATTATCGCCATCTAGGTGTCTTCTGTTCCTTATACTTTTATTTTTCATATATTTTGAGACATTGAGGACACTATCTAATTTTGGTAGGGAGTGGTGAGCATAGTCATGTGTGAGAATAGTCATGTGTGAGAATAGTTTTTGACTTCAGATTGCTATGAGTTTGCCAAAATATGATTTCAAGTTGTTCCGTTTTATTATATTCATGTGTGAGAATAGTTTTTGTCTTGAAATTGTTGTAATTTTTCCAAAGTATGATTTCAAGTTGTTTAGTTTGAATAAATTTTTGCTATCATTATCATTAAAGAAGTAATTTTTCGAGTTCTCTTTTTGCATGTACTTAACCTTGTGGTAAGATGGATGTTAATGCATTTGACCTAGAGAAATTCTCATGTTTATGTGAAATTTTTTATTAAGAGATGCACATGCGAGATTGAGAAAACACTGTTGAACTTTTATTGATCTTTAGAATTGATAAAATTGCTACTTAGAATATCGTTACATGGTTAGTGGTTTGTTGGACATTTTGCTTGAAGGATGATTTGATATTAAATCAAGAACTTTTTATATTCATGAGCCTTACTATATGTATTATTATCAGTATTATTTCTAGTATCATTATTAGTGATATTATTCGATGTTAAAAAAAATCAGTTGTTATCATTTAGTATTATTATTACAACTATTATTAGTAGTATTATCATTATTACTATTATTGGTATCATGAATCTCATTTCATTTGTGTAAGTTGCTTATTTGATATTGATGAAATCTGGATAGCCGAGTTTGTGGTTTGAATGGTGGATTGTTTTCTATAGTTGAATTTTCTGTCTTTTGATCAACAATTGTTTAACTGCTTGTTCTAAATGTTTGCCTTCTCATTTGAGTGTTAATTATGTCATTATTCTGACTCCATGAGTGAACACTTTAAAACTACCATAAAATTAAAATTCTCTTATACCTGTAAGGAAATGGAGTCGAGACCTTTACCTGGTGGATCTTTCGAAGTCAAATGTATTATGACTCTATGGTAAAAAGATTATGGTTTAAAGGGCGCACACACAAACTTGGCAGTTATGACTTAAATAATTTTGATAGCATTTGTTTATTTTTAATAAGCCTCTTGATTGAAATGTGATGGTGACGTTGCTGTGATTTTGATGACATGATTATTTTTTTTCGTTTGAATTGCTAGAGACTAACAATAAGCTGGTTGGGGATTGTGATAAATGCATAAAAATATAATTAATTTATGTCTAATTGTTTGTATTTATTAAATTCATTTAAATTATAATTGAGTTTTTTTATAATTTTTATTGGTTATTATTTTTGAATTGGAAACAATTTATTTAAGTTTATTTAGTTTTATAAATGCACTTTTATAATTAACATTAATTTGACTTTAATTTTTAGGTTTAACAATTAAATTGAAGAAAAACCACAACACGAATCAACCCCAATTTTCTCTCCATTCGTCCCACTCAAGCAACACAAGATGTCAAATGCACATGATCATTTCTTTCTTCCTGACAAACACATGTGAAAGGCAATGCACAAATGAATTAAAAAAGGATTTGTGCAGTATGAAAGTCATCAGATTGAAGCATAATTCACTTCTCAGCGCTTAAACAATTGACACGTGGTGTACATGGTTTATTAAATTGCAGCTTTTGAATCTGATTTCTGCTTGTTCCGAAGATCTTGACATTAGTACTTAAATCTTCGAAGATTTCATTAGTACTCAAATCTCCAAAAATTACCTCAAAAATTCAATTAAGAATATTTTGTTCTTTATTTTGAGATATTTATGTACTATAAATAAGCCTAAATAGGGCTCCAGTAGGAAAATTTTCTTAGTTTCTCACTTATTATCATATTTTCTCTATATAACTTGTAATGATAATATGTGTTTCAAGTTAAAAATATTGGCCAGGTTAGACATGAAATTATTTGTTTAGCAATTCAATGAAGCTTTGATTATTTTGTTCTTCAATGTTTAAATATTATAGTGATATTTATTATTCCATATTCACCTTTGTGTGTTAATTTTATATAATTTCAGTCAATTTTTCTTAATGTAATTTTGCATACAAATCTATAATATTATTTTATTAGTAATCTTTTACTGCATTATAAGTTCACGAGCATAGCATCGATTTTTGAATTTCTAGTAATAATAATCGTATTATTTTTCAAGTTAAATTTAAATCGCTCAAATACATATTTTATCACAAAATTAAACCTGAAATTGATGCGCTTAAACAACTAATGGATTCTTCGAACCTTAGCTACATTTTTTGTTATTGAATTCTCCACACAAAAATAATATCTTTTAAATTGTTTTTTTTTAATCACAAAATTCACTTTTTATTTATTTTTGTCTTAACATATCTCTTGTTTTATTTTTTAGTTTATCGTTCTTGATTAAGCTTTTAGCTACCTTCTTGTGAAATCGCCTGCCCGAAACCGTGCTGCAACCAACCGCTTAGTAGTGCACAATTTGAGCGTAATCACTAGGCAATCTGTATTATTTTTTGAGTCTTCAGATCGCTCGAAATATTAAGGGAATCTCTATCAATCAAAGGAACTATGCACTGAAATTATTAGAATAAACAAGTTATCTTGGCTGTAAATCTGCTTCAACTGTAAATTGTCTCTTAACAGTGGTGTTCCTCTAAATGATGATGTTGTTTTTAGAAGTATCATTGGAAAGTTGATGTATCTTACAATCACAGGGCCATATATTACTTTTGATGTGAATAAACTGAGTCAATTTTTATCTCAGCCTACATCCTTGCATTTGCAAGCCGCTTTCCGCATCTTGAGATATAAAAAAGGCTCTCTCAGTCAAGGTCTATTTTATTCAGCTTGTTCACATAGTCAACTAAAAGCTTTTAGTGATTCCGATTGGGGAACATGTTCGGATTTGAGACGATCAATCACTGATTTTTGTGTTTTTCTTGGTCAATCACTTATTTCATGGAAGTCGAAGAAACAACAAACGGTTTCCAAACCTATTGCGGAAGCTGAATATAGAGCATTGACTCAAGTTACATGCGAACTTATTTGGTTACTTGCTCTTGTAGCCGATTTTCGATTAGATTCTAATGCTCCAGCATTGTTATTTTGCGACAATCAATCAACATTACAGATTGTTGCTAATCCCGTCTTTTATGAATGAATGAAACATATAGAAATTGACTGTCAAATTGTTCGACAACAACTTCAATTACAACGTATTAAAACATTACATGTTTCTTCTACACATCAGTTTGCTGATATTTTAACAAAGCTGCTGCATTCGGGTCCTTTTTGTGATCTTATTAGCAAGATGAAAATGGTCAAACATACACTTTCCATCTTGAGGGGAAATATCAACACTACTGGTTTGATGAAGTTGGAATACACTGAGCTGGAAACTAGAATTAGTTTTTCAGTTTGTTTTGTAGAGTTAGAATAAAAAGTTGCACTATATAAAGCTTGCTGATAGTTTGTAATTGATTGAGTTTTTGAGTCTTCAATCAACTATTTCTTCTTCTTCGTGAGTTCAGAGTTCTAATACTATTTTGTATATGTTATTATTTTTTGTAATTAATTGATTTTAACCAGCTCGTGAAAGTGTTTCGTTAGGAGATCAAATATCAATGGTGTCTCGTGAAGTAGAGTGACACTCTTTTATAACTTGATTCGATAACCATTCTTTCAAGTTTTTAAAAACATTTGATGATTTTAGTGTAAGTACGCAGATAAAATAAAATATAATAGTTTGAAGTTTCAATAGAGGATCTGGTTGCATTACGGAAACAAAACGAGATAAATTGAGAGGCGACCGATCAATTGTTGTGGATTAAATGAAAATATATTTTTTTTAGGTTTTTAATTAAAATGATTTTGACCGTTGATCAAAGAGGGACAATGACCTAATTCAGAATTATATTATAAAATCAAGGTTAGAGGCCGAATCATGGGTCGATAGCTGGAGAGTCGTCTAGGGCTAAAAACGACGGAGACCGAAACGAAGCGATAGCTTTGGGAACTATAATTCAGCATAGTTTTTTTTTCCTCTCATTCTCCTTTGAAACTATGAACTCTATTATTATCATTGTTTTTCCTTATCTTATCCTGAACTAACTCTCTTTTCTAGGGCTACGATATAGCTGAATTGAGAACGTTTAGTATTTTCATTAATTTAAGTTATTAATTTTCTGTTTCGTATTGTGTTGAGTAATTTATTCTACTCTTAATGCTTGCAATTATCTGATCAACAATAGTATGTTTGTAGAATCATTTTGAGACTGAAAGAAGATAAATAATCGTGCAATGAATAATTTACCATGAAAAAGATTTTAGACTAGAGATGGATATGACGTTTATGTGGTGCTTTGATTTCTCGTTTATAATATATTCAATTAATTTTTATGGTTAGAAAGTGAGAAGTAATAATCCGTTAATTGAATAAGTTTGTTATTACTTAATAAAGATTGATAAATACATTAGTGAAATTGTCATCAACATATATGAATAGATATTAATGAATTGAATTAGGAATAGTAAATGTGATTAATTTAGGTGAAATCGTAAACCCTAGAATTTTCTTATATTAATTTTTACAACTTTATTTAATATTTCTGTTATTTAATTTGCTGTGTTGCTTTATTTTAAATAAAAAATTATCAAAATATTGTTATTTAAATTAATTTTGTTTAATAAATTGTAAACCTAGTTTTCGTGGGCTCAACTCGTATTTACGTATTTTATTAATTTTGCGATACGTTCACTTCCGTTATCATTTTTCGCAACATAGAGCAAGCAGATGAAACATTTGAAGTTGGCTTAGTAAAAATGAACCATGAATACGGTACCAAACATAGATCAAACATAATTTACGAAGAATTTCATAAAGATCATTCTTGTCCGAATTATTAAAATCGCGATTTTTCACAAATAGTAAGATTTGCTCATTTTGTTTAGCTTCTAATAAATAGTAATATTTTACATTTTTTGAAAAAAACAATAAATTTTTTTTTGAAATTGTTATTTTGTTGTTTCTTTTCAAAACCAAAAAACAAGAAACGAAAACTAGAGAAAAATGGGTGACTAACAACTCACGCAAAGTATTTAACCATACCTGTAGCACACCAATAACAACGGCTTGTTCATCTTCCCTAACTCATCTTCTCTCTGTTTCTTCCATTTCTACAGTCGTTTTTGCTTTTGTGTTTGATCTTGCGATGACGACGGTCCCCTGGTCTAATTTATCAGATTTCATGATTAAAGAAACTGCCACAGGGTCTAACTTTTTCCCGCCGCTAGTGCCTTGTGATGACAGCTAAATCGTCCACTTATCTCAGACTAACGTTCCTCTGAACGGCCAAGTCCGTCTTAGCCAAACATGTTATTCGGAACCTGGCTCAAGCACCGCCGAGTAGCTCGAGCCAAGATGACAAAAGACGAGACACCAAGCTTTTACGAGAACCCACTCTCAACCTTTCATTTACTCAACAAAAGAAAATATTACAACTACAGCTGTAACAAAGCTAAGGACCCACACATCTCGTGGTCTCAATGCTCAGCAGACCGTTTATTTATACAGTCTACAAAATACAGTTAACAAACCCACCCATGAGGCTTAGTTCATCTGCCCGTGCCAAGTGTCCACCCACTCGGCCCACTGCGCGCATCCACTACGCCCAGTAGTGTTGATCGTGTGCAGCCAACTGCCCACGCCACGTCCAGCACGTCAGGTACTCCTCGTGTCTAACCATTTTGCATGCCCAGTGCATCTGTCCCGAGGCTCCTACCTACGTTGTGCCAACTGCCCACGTTGTGCATCAGTTATGTGTGCCAGGTAGCCTGCCCACTCAGTGTCAGTTGCCCATGCATGCCCACGTTCTGCTAAATCGTCTCTGTCCAGCACATGGCTTTCATTCGCGCGTGCCTGTCCATCGGCCCCGAATCTTGAACCATGCTGCGGTGTGCTCGACCCAGCCTTGCACACCCATGAGCTAGCTGCCCCACGACTAGCTCATCTCAATCGTGCCAAGTGCCCCACTCACTCGGCCCACTAGTGCCACTCTCGGCCACTAGGTGTTGTGCGCCCTGACGTCCAACTGCCCACGTTCAGCACCTCAGGTACTCCACGTGCCTAATAACAGCCCACGCCTTGCGCATCAGTTACTTCGGGTGTTTGCTGATCGTGTGCCACGTAGTGCTGAACTGCCCACATCCAGCCCCACTAGTCCGCCATTCTCACTCGACTTGCCTCTTGCCTGAGAATGTTGGAGCCTGTCTTAACTTCTCGTCAAGACCTTGTCCCGCCTGACCCATGTGGTCTTATCCGTGCGCGCGCCTATGGCCCTCAGAGGTGTGCTCAGCCCAGCCTTGCACTTTGCCCACATAACATCTTTCCTCGGCCATCCCGCACGTCTGGTGCGCCCCACATATGAGAGATAACTTGCCCACACCCGCCTTGCGCTCAGCCACTCTCCATGTGCAACATATCTAACTCATCCTGTGCCACCAGCCCATATTTGTCACAACGCTTGGCCAACTCGGTGCCTTTCTTAGTCTCCAGCACTGTGCGTCATTCGGTCAGTCTAAGGTATGCGCGGCCCAGCCTTGCATGCCTTTGAGCTAGCACCTCCCGGACTAACTTGTCTTGATGCGCCCAGGCACTCTGTGTCCTGCACATCAAGAGTTGGGTGTGACAGAAACCTACAACGAATACATCGTTGCCTGCTATATAAGTAATGTCACTCGCACAGATGCCCTGTGGCGAGAAAACGCTTTGGTTGGCACATTTCCTATTTTCGTCGTCCAACTTGCTTTCATTATTTCGCTCTCTCGTACCCTCGTCTTCTTCCTCAGACCCCTGTGCCATCCTCCTGTAGTTGCAGAGATTATTGTGAGCTTTTTCTCTTCCCTCCTTCCTCCTCCTACTTGATTTATCGTGTATTTTGTTTTAATTTAGGCTTGGAATCTGAACTTCAGCCCGGAATTCTTCTGGGTCCGTCGAATCCCGCGGTGAGTATGTTTAGTTTAACCTACATTTTTCCTTTTAAAGCCACATTATCATTGGAGAGTGTAGCGAATCTTAGCCTAGTTTACTACATGTTTCTGGTTGTGTTAGATTTGGATTTAAATCCAATTGTACGAGCTGGGTCTAAGTCCGTCGGGATCGCTATTGCCGGACTTGTTCTTCCGTTTACCGTCGGTGTCGCCTTATACAAGTATATCCGGAAGAATATAGGTCCACCAAAAATGGGAGAGCAAGCCTGTTTCGGCCCTCTGTTCTGCGGTCTTGCTCTTGCTAGTACAAATTTCATGATCTCGCAAAAATTCTCGCAGATCTGAAGCTTCTCCATTCTGAAATCGGGCGAACTGCCCTATCTGCAGCCGTTATTACCAACTAAGCTCGTGGGTTCTTCTCATTATCGCGATTGCTGCGACGAACGAAGAGAAACTGCATTCAGTTTTCTCCATTACTATTTTCATACTAACTGGCTTCTTCGTTCGTCGCCCAGCCCTTAAATGGATCCTGAAACAGACAGCAAAAGACGAAGAATACAACGACTACCACATCTGCTTCATTCTAACAGGTGTTGTAACAGGGGAATTTTGAATCTGTTAGTGGACGCAGTAGAACCAGAAAATGAGAAGAAGAAGAGAGGAAGATGAAGAAGCAATGGCGGCAGCGAAAAGAGTGTTCTGTATATTGTGTTTTCCAAAGTGCAGAGGGTGTGTATACATTAGGAAACCACGATAAATGGGTGAAAAAACTGTGACTAAACTATGTTTGTAATTTAAAAAATCTTACTAGAAATGAACAGTGCTCATATATGCTAATAGACTCCATCAAGATCACGGACGTAGACCGAAGATCTTGGATAGGAAGAGGTTGAACAATGTCGGTGGTAGGGGCTTAGTGAGAGCATCAGCTAGTTGGGTATTTGACAAAGTGAATTTGACCAATAGCTGTTTTTTAAGTACTTTTTCCAAGACAAAATAGAAATTAATTTCTACATGTTTGGATTTAGAGTGCAATATGAGATTGGAGGCGAGATAGGTTGCACTCAGGTTATCACAGAGTATGAGAGGTAATGCAGGTGAGAGAATACCTAGTTCCTTGAGTAGGGATTGTAGTCATAAGATTTCGACCGTACCATTTGCAACGCTGCGATACTCTGATTATGTGATGGAGTGAGAGACAATTTTCTGTTTGGTGGAGGGCCAAGAGATTAGGTTCTTGCTGAGAAAAACACAGAAACCACTGGTGCTTTTACGATCATCAGGGCAAGAGGTACAGTCAGCATCCGTATAGCATGTCAAGTCAAGAGAGACAGAGGGTGTGAAAGAGATGCCGAGAGAGGCAGTACCGTTGAGGTATCGCAGAATTCTCTTGATTACTTGCCAATGAGTGTCGGATGGTGCATGCATGAATTGGGAGACTGCGAAGGCAATATCAGGTCTCGTAAGACAACAATACTGGAGGCCCCCAACTATGCTTCGATATAAAAAACCGTCACATAGAGAGATTCCTGAGTGGATAGATAATACGGGACCAGCCACCATCGAAGTCGGAACGGGTTTGCAAGACCCTATATTGGCCTTATGAAGTAGCTCAGATATATATCGTGATTGGGAAAGAGTCATATCTGTAGGTGTTTGAGTGACTGAAATATCGAGAAAATATGAAAATGGTCCAAGGCCACGGACTTTAAACTGAGAATGTAGATATGCCAACAACTATGCTAATAAGGTAGCAGAGTTAGCTGTCAAAATAATGTCATCGACGTACACCAGTATAATAATAATGGAGGATGATGTACGACGGATAAAGAGTGATGAGTCGGACTTCGATGATGAGAATCCCCACTTAGTCAATGCGGTGTATAATTTGGTGTACCAAGCTCTGAGAGATTGCTTGAAACCATAAAGGGCTTTATATAAGAAACATACAGCCGATAGACAAACTGAGTCGACAAAACTGGGAGGTTGTTGCTTGTAAATGGTCTCGGTCAAATCTCCATGTAAGAAGGCATTGGTGATATCAAATTGTCGGATAATTCAGTGAGAGGAGACAGCTAAGGAAAGTACAGTTCAAACTGAAGTTGGTTTGACCACTGGGCTGAAGGTCTCATCGTAATCAATACCTTCTGTCTGGTCATAACCTTTGGCTACGACCGAGAAACCGTGCCATCAGAGTTTAACTTAGTCTTGAAAACCCACTTGCAGCCTATTAATTTGGCATTTCTTGGAAGTGGAACTAATGACCAAGCGTTGATTTTTGTATGCGCAGACATTTCCTCTTTCATGGCAGTGAGTCAATGAGGACATTTGGCAGCTTGACTGAAGGTTTTTGGTTCAAGTGCAAGCTCAATGAGAAGAGGCTTTGGCTTAAACACACTTGCTTTGGCCCTAGTCGTCATAGGATGGATTGTGTGAGGGAGGGAGGAGGGACTAGGTACAACATGATCTTTATAAGTAGATGAAGATAAAGGTACAAGAGGAAGGGGATGAGTTGGATTTGTAGTAGGGTAAGGGTAAGATATGTGAGGAATTTGAAGTGTGAAAGGAGAGGGTTGGGAGACAGGTTTTTTGTAAGAAAAAAATGGGAATTGAGACTCCACGAATGTGACATGACGAGAGATATATATTTTGTGAGAGGTAGGATCGAGACATAGAAATCTTTTGTGGTGGAAACTGGGAAGACACATGGAAGAGATCGAAGCTGGAGTTTGTGTTGATTGAAAGACCGAAGAAGGAAAAAATAGAGACAACAAAAAACACGAAGAGAGTAATAGTTTGGAATCTTTTGGAATAAACATTCATAAGGTGACTTGTGATGGAGCACATGGGTGGGTAGTAAATTTATCAAGGTGGAAACTGTGGTAAAAACATAGGTCCAGAAATGATGAGGGCCTGAGGAATGAAAGAGTAGAGCAAAACCAGTTTCAACAACATGTCGATTTTTTCGTTCTACTCTACCATTTTGATTGGGTGTATAAGGACAAGAAACTCGATGCTGAATGCCAAGAGATTTAAACAGAGGGATGAGAGATTAGAATTCGCCACCCCAGTCAGATTGAACAGATTTGATTTTCGTACCGAATTGAGTATGAACAAGTTGATAGAAATTTACAAATGTATGGTAAACTTCACTATTTAATTTTAGAGGAAAAAACCAAGTGAAGCGAGTACAATCGTCCACAAACAAGACAAAATATCATGCATCAAACAAGACAAAATATCGTGCATCAATAATGGATTTGATTGGAGACGGACTCCAAACATCAGTATGGACAATATCGAAAGAAAATTGATCATGAGATTTAGAAATTGGAAACGGTAATATATGACTTTTGTTCGTTTGGCAAGGAGTACAAAATTGATTCACAACATTTTTGAAATGGACATTACAAGACTTGAGCACTTCCTGCAAAATTGAAAAAGTAAGATGACCCTTCCGAAAATGCCAAAGGTGGTTCAAAACAGAGGCTAAAAGAGCTCCTTGCCGAGCAGTGAGCGAGCGAGCTTGACCAGTCGGCGGCATGTGAGAATGCCGAGCAGCAGGTGACAAAATGGGACTGGCCAACGACGTGTGATAGAGGCCGTCATTGAGGGAACCACTAAGCAGAATTCGGTGAGTATTCCGATCCTTGACAAAAAACCAGTCGAGTGAAATTCAACGAAAACCGAGTTCTGTCGGCACAATTGTGAGACACTTAGCAGATTGTGAGATAGATGTGGTGTGGAGCCCCTTCTTTAATGTAGGGAGCAAGAAGGCAGCGTTAGAGAAAAAGGAAAACTTAAATGGTGTTGGATCTGGTTCCCTTCTCCAATAATAAACTCTCTTTCTCTCTTTAAAACTGAAGCTTTTGCTTCTTCCAAAATCACACCGTCTCTCTCTCTCTCTCTCTCACCCACCCACCTCCCTAAAACACTTTTCTAGAAAACTTTATTTCCAGAAGCCTTTTTTTTTTTTTCCTCTTCTCCATCAAGACGTCCTGTTAAAACTTCTCTCTCCCGAAGTAGCTCTCTCTCACCAAGCTTCCATTTATTTTTCTCTTCTCTAGAATTTTCCTCCTTGCAGGACCATTTTTCCTATTCCTCAACTATCTTCAACAGAGCACAAAGTTTGGCCTTCGAACAATCTAAATAACTGGTTGGAGGTTGGGTTATTCCTGAATTTGAACGTGAGAGGAAGGAAATCAATTAGAACTTTTGCTAATGGAAGGTGAATTATTG